>CM030889.1:36176512-36374012 GCA_018136845.1 Heterotis niloticus | reverse complement strand
TTCTTGTAATCCAGCAAGACGTCCTGGACAACTTTATAATGACGTCTCCCATTGCAAACGGCTATGGACGCGGTGCCCAGAATGTGGCATTTGGCTGCGCTCTTGCTTGCGGCCATCCGTGTTTGAGCCGTGAGCTTAGAGGCTCACGATGGCTGTGGCTTGTGGGGAGGGCGATACGGGGTAAAGAAAGACGACAGAAACTCAAGCTGTGGGGTATGCAAAACCATTGTTGAACCAGACAATGAACAAAACCAACATTGGCTAGAAGGGGAAATTTGAGTCCCCAATCTGTTAGACTTTTTGCACTGATAAGGGACGGAATCCTGAACTACCTCCCCCCCAAAAAAAAGAAACAGAAAGAGAGAGACAAAAACGAGAGAATACAGTAAACACACAATCCCGTCCAGACAGGCCATTGAGATTCGACTTTGCCTTGGGCTCAACATGACACTTAAGTGGTGGTACAAGCACAAAGAAAAGGCAACTCCGAGCACATTACAAACTACCCCCTTTCTAGTCTCCGGGGCTAAAATGTCGCAGAAGGGTTTTTAATGATAAAAAAAGACAAAAGGAGCAGGCCGAGGAGGTTTGTTGTATTTTCATTACAATGAGTTTGCGATCGTGCAGGGATTAATCGCGGATCTAAATAAGACTGAAAGTAAGGCTTTTCGAAATGTGTAACCTGACGCAGGCTCCCCACACAGTGCACCTCCAGTGCAGTTCCTCCCCCAAAGGTGTAACCACTGAATACCTCCCAGGTTCAGCAAGAAAACGCGAACATGTATTTGGAATGGGGGCTGGCGCTGCTTTCCAGGGCAGTAAACCACTCAGAGAGACCTGCCTGCCAAGCCAGCTGCTCCATAATGTATAAAAAAACTAAATAAAGCCATATTTGTCATTATTATTACTGTTTTGAGCCGCTCAGTGTCGGAAGGAGTAGGGCTGCTGTTTCGCAGTGCCCGTGCTGAATGAACATGGGTTCAAATCCAGCTCAGTACAAGTGGAGTTTGCATGTTCTCATTCTGTATAAACCTTTAGTTTATTTAATAGTTGACTCCGCCTTTTTGATTGACTTGATTGTGAAGGAAAGCATAAAAATGAAGAATAAAATTAATTTTATCTCTAGATTTACCTCACCCATGACAAACAGGAACAAAAGTTCATTTCTAAACTCTGATTACTGCAGACTCAAGGCAATGGGAAACTATCTACCTATCGATCTATCTATGAGCTAAATAAATTAATTAATACAAACAACAAAAGGCTATCTTAGCTTTAATAGTTACGATCCTGTCATGAACATTGGAAAATGTTCAAAAATTTTGACATTTTGCACATTTTTTTTCAAAGCAACTTAAAGGTTAAATAATTCTCACATGATTGCAGGCTTTTCCCCTGTACAAAAAAATGAATTTTTACATCCTTCTAGTGTTCACTGCATCTTTTAGCACCACACAGCAGCATGTAGCTGTGGGGAAACTCCAAGAATATACAGCAGGCACTGAAAAACTTTCACATCAAAATCACGATTCTCCTTAAAAAATTGGAGTGAGTCCTCATTTGTCCCTAAATGAAATTGGTACATTTCTGCATTACTTTCATGCCATTTAAAAACCTGCCTTACATACTGTAGGCCAAACGTTACTGCCTCGTGGATGGTGTATGAAGATTACAAAAATAATAAAATACCACTGTTTATGAGATGTATTAAAATACAATACATTTGAATTCCGGCACATTTAATTCCCTAAATGTAATAAATAAATTGAAATGCGTCCCTTGCTCATCCTAATGGATGGGTCCCCACTTAAAATCTCCTGCAAAGCTGATGCTAATGGATTGCTTTCTGTGCATCTGAGAGTGAAGACAGGATTGGGAGGACTTAAACTCCGTAGGGTCAACACTGCAAAGGCTTTCCTCTCCCAACTTTACTGGACAAATGTAACCTTTTCCAATATGTTGGCATGGAATTAACTCCACGCGAACATCATCGGAAGCGTTGCTTCTTCTCATCAGCTTCCGTACATTATCAAAAGAATGTTTTTCACCTGGTCACAGTGCATTGCATTTGCTAAAATTAATGCAATAGTTTTTTTAATGTGTAGAAAAATATTGCCTTTCCTTTTAGGGATAATCGCTGCATAATTCCAAAGAGGCCCAGAAACCCGTTGTTGAACCCCCACCTTAATGCTCCAAGAGGAAATGACCTGTAGTGCGGTGTGGCTGCTGGTTACTGCCTGCATCTGAGGTCCCAGGACACTGCACTTCTGGGCTTTTTTTCCCCATTTTTGCGAAAGCTGTGTTAGCATTAGTGTGACTCAAAGTGACTGAATTAATTTTCAATTTACTTTAATAAAGCACAAGAAAATTAAGCCACACCAGCCTTTCCCACATGAACGGAAGCTTCTTCCTGCCAAATTATGATTCTCCTCTTACATCCTTGCATTCCAGAATTCAAAAACCCTGCACATTTATTTAAAAACAAAAAAAAAAACTTTTCTAAATACATTTGACCATTTCCAAAAATCCCTCAGCCTTTTTTTAAAATCTTTTTCAGCTGAGCATTGAAACTTATGTCTAAATGAGAGTTCAATGTCTCTCCAGTGCTATTAAATTGCACGAACTGACAAAGGATGTGTTTTTCTCCTTGTAGTCTGAATTTTATATATAATTACACAAATATACAAATATACAAAAAAAATCCAGGCAAGTATTCAAATTTTAAACTACTTGCTAATGTTCCTTTGAACTTATTTCTTTTAAATTCTATAATTAAACCTTTTTTTATAACATTATTTTTAAGTTTGAAAATAAAATCAATTTACCCCAAAAGGAAAAAGATCTTAATACAAAATTCTGTTGCATTTGTCAAATTTACCCGCATCACATCTAGGGGGCTCTTCTATAGTCCAGCACCCAGTGGTTATAGGATCAGCTCCGGAGCCCCATGACCCTGACCAAGACAAAGCAGTTAACAATACCAGATGGATGGATGGATGGATGGATGGACGGATGTATGGATGGATGGGTTAATGGTCACATGATGCTGCCGCTTCATTTCTTTAACAGCCACAATGCAATTTTGTCTTGAACAAATACATGTTCATTAATAACAGAAACAATATCGCTAAGCATTTATTTACCCACTTACCGACACACGAACAACATGCAATTCCATCAGAGTCTGTATAATTTTAGCCACAAAAGTGTATATGCAAAAACGGACAGGCGAACTATGAATTTTCCATCTGGGCAACAATGACAGAAATTCTATTTAATTATTTCCCATGGCAACGGAACACAAAAGGCTCTGAATGGATGTGGAGGGGCTGGCTGGCTAAATGCAGCTCTGTGTTTCCTATTTCTCATGAATACCCAGCAGCACTTTTGATGTATACTTCAGGGCCATAAGCCTACTGGGTAATTATATGCTTTGAAACACTCCAGTTAAGTGCACCAATAATACAGTGAGTGCATGGGCTCTCTAATCTGTTACCTGCAATCTGAAAGAAGATGGTGGGGTAAAAACTCTGTCAGAAGCAACACAGCTATCTAGGAAAATTTTATTTCAGCCCAAGACCCAACTTGTGGAAAAAGGTGCGGATTAAGACCCATATTAGCTCAAGCTATTAGCATTCTGCAACAACGCATACTCACGCAGTGTGCGACAGCGTATGTTTGGCGTGAGTCTATCATGCGTCGCATATAAAAATCTCTGAGCGAATTCTCCGACATTAGAAAAGTGACACTCCTGCTTTGCGTGGTGACGGACAGCGCTAATCTCCAGCAGATTTCCACCACTGTAATCTTGATGATGAAGATCTAAGCTTTTACAAATGTTTGGCTCCCCGGCAAAGTGACACTTCAATAAATCAATAGCATGCGTCCAATCTCATGGTGGCATCTAGTGGTCACACTGTCTCACTGCATTGTCAATGTGCTTCCGCAAATTGGGCCCACCTGTGTGCGGAAATTGTTTAATCTTAGCTTTCACTTCTTTCCACCCTTTCCCTTGTGCCAGATAAAGTGGTACTTAGCTTGGCATGCAGCGGAGGGCCCAGTTGTGCCCCTTCTTGGTGACCCCTCAACAGGCCGCCATGGCGGGCGAGCACGTGCTGTCACGGCTTATGGTAAGGGCAGCCCTGCGCTCCTGCAGACGACATGATAAGAGATGAAGCAATGTAGGTTGGCTTGTGCCAGTGCTGAAGTGGGATCTTTATGCTCCGGAGAGTAGCCGTCAGGAGGCCTCAGCGGATCGCTCTGACGTGTGGGGCAGCCTGGCTGCAGATGGCAGAAGACGAACATGTCGGGTTTAGAGAGGCCTCTCTCCACCTGCTGTTGCCCCTTTCACTGTTGCTTCATGGAGAGGTGGGGCTACAGGCTGAAGAGGTGGACAGGAGCAACCACACAAATATAGCCGAGCCCCAGAATAATGGCAGATTAATCTTCTATGGGATCTTCTATGCTCTGGAGTCCGGAAGCATTCCAGTGGTCAGTGATCCTCCAGGTTATTTCCCAATTTTGCATCTGAAATGCCAGATTTTTACTTTGCGCAACCTGAGGTTTGTACATTAGGTGTGAATTGGCCAAGTCAGTTACGTCCGCTGTGCACTACACCCAGAAACCTTCATGCAGATTAAATACCCAGAAACCGAATCTATGGCTCTTAAAATTATTTCACACAGAGACTGAATGGCCTCACGCTATAAGCCGACAGCTCGGGTCTGATACTCCTTGGCATTGGTGGTGAACACCAAGATGAGGAACCCTGATCGTAGTTACGGGATTAATTGATCAGCAATGAGCGATAGCAAGGAATTTAAAGCCTGTGCATTTCTTAATTCCAGACCCTGTGATTTATTTTTAGTTCTAATATAGCTGAACATTAAAAACATTTTCAAACAACAACTCTCACAAGCTATTTTTTTTAATTGCAGCTTTATTTGAGGTTTTTAAAGATTTTTTTTTTTTACAGAAAAGAACACAGCACATTGAGAGCCATCCGCATTAAATACCATTTATCGGTTAGGCCTTGGTAGTAGTTAATGGCTGTGGATTTACAAACAAAGTTACGAGCAGCCTTGACCCCAGAGGGGTTCATAAGGTGAGGAGTCAATTTGCAAGAAAGATCACTCCTCTCCATGTCTTAATGGTCAACTGAAAGTTCAACCATCCTCCATAAACATAGAAACAGCATCACAACTGTAGCAGGGGGATCCCCCAAACTCCACCTAAGTCTTGTTCCTGCCTTCCTCACAAATATTATAAAAATGGCACCAATCCTGTTCAAGGGGTTGCGATGTCAACTTGTGATGCTCACAGTACATCTGAGAAACTTTAATGGCGCCGAAAAAAGCCGATGCTCGCTTACCGTGACTGAACCGTCGGACCGTACGTGTAAAATCTTTTTAGCCCCCTCAGCCAGCTGTAATGCAGCGATGGGCTAAGTGGGCTGTCAAAATGGAAAGTGAAGATAAACATCAAGCCATTCCATCCAGAATGCAGCAGGTAAAAACCGTGGCCGCCTGCAAACCCAGCTGCTCTAATGTTATTTTAAAATCAATGGGGCTAAGTAGATACATGAGAGATAGAGTGCATACACACTGAGAGCAATAAAATCACAGAGTCCTGGACAAATCTGATTAGCAGCCATTTGAACTAGGGATGGGGTGGTGGGAGGTCGCGGGGAGGGGGGTTCATGATTAAAAAAAACCTTCTGTTGAGGTGACCCTGCTTAACCTCTTGACTTCCTGGGTTCAAGTCCAATAAACCTTTGGCTGGGAGCAACAAGGGTCCCACTGAGTCATGTCAATGAGACCCAATAGCAATCATTTCATTTTCTGCATCATCAAAGGGCAGCAGCCCCACCTCAGCTGTTTCGCTCGGAAGACGGCCGCCACCCAGGGATCCGGTCGAACAGAGCCGGGCGACGACGTCGACGTCAGATCGAATGTGCAAAAGCCCGTCCGCACAACAAAATCAGAATTTTTGCACATGATGAAATTTTCCTTACTTCTTTGTTTTGCATGCAAAACAGGCCAAAAAAAACGTCGCTTCGTACTTTCTATGACACGGCAATCCCCTGAGTGCTTAACATTAATTCGTATTTTTGATTTTATCATGAAACTTATTTCAATATCAGAGGCTGATACTGCAAATAGACTACACTTGAATTCTTGGGACACGAGAGGCAGAATTTGATGCGATTCCAAATTTGTCCAGGTCATGTTAGTTATGCAGATGACTTCTTTCAGAGGGACGCGGGTCAAAGCCACACAAACACACGGCCTTTGGTTTCTCCGACACGGACGAATCCGCGGTTGATCCCAGGGGTTGCCACTGACAACAAACTTGCGGGATTACGCCTCTCTTTGCAAAGGAATAATACAGAGTGCATGTAAGAGACTGGGGAAAAAATGGCATAAAAATAGGGAAAAAGAAACAAAAATGTGTCTACAGGATAGGGTCACATGGTAAGGGACATGATAAGCATTCACAAAGACATCTTTCACGCAAAGGAAGTTTGCAATGTCTGCTTCACCGACAGCAACAAAACGTTTCAAATCATGGACTTTTTATTGTGGCTGCTTTCATAAGGGGACCTAAGACCCAAAATCGCTTGCTGAATTAAATTATGCTTTTTTGCATGATGGTGGGTAGCTCTGCGCTACGTTTTTTATTGTGCTTCTGGTGACAGCAAGCATGCTGACGAAATGAACTCCCCCACCCAACTAGAGAAAAGGAGTGAAAGCAGCGAGGGTCTCATTGCATGTTTCCAGAAAACCAGAGAACGTTTCCCGCAACCGGTTTGCACCAGGCGCTGCCGAAGAGCGAAAAAGACCGATGTGTCCCTACCTTTTGCATGAACGGTCGGAACAGTGATCATGTGGGGTTTTTTGTGGGTGGGTTGACAACTGACACCCACCCCCCATCCCCCGGTGCCACACAAACACACATACGAGGGCACACTTTAAATCTGATTAAAAGGTGTCCATCTGCTCAGCTCTAGGGGCTTGGAGGCTGTGCTTGTTCTCAGATCTGGAAAGTGCAGACACACAAACACTAGCAGGTTTTGCCTCTCAAGCGGTGGTGGGGGGTAGGAAGCCACACCCTCGCGGTGTCCTGACAATGGAATGCAAGCAAGGAGGGGGGGGTGTGGGGTAGATTCTGAGTGAAGTGTTTCCCCATCTTACGCAGCATGGCCTGCGACCCGCATATGGGCTGTGACAGCCCTTTTAATCCCATTGTTTGCTGGGGGGGGCGACATGTGCTCATCACTGTATAAACCCAGTTTAATTGTTTGCCTCTTTATTCTCTGGTCCCAAGTGACAGATGCACTTTTATGTGCTGGACTACTCAAAGTCCAGGAAGATTAGGCCTTGCTGCACAAGGACATTATTTAATCCAAATGCGTATTTGTCGACTGTGGCGTAAACACATATGGAAGACATCCGAATGCGGAAGAGGAAAGGCAACCACGTTCACTTAAGGACTGATTTGTTTGAGGTAGAGGGCGATAGAACTGCTGAATCCATGTTGAAGGAGAAAATCGACACAGTTTGGCCTTGTGTTAACTGCAGAACCTTTGAAGCTTTATGTTTTTAACACTCCAGCTGTTGTGACGTGCAAACAGTAAAAGCAGTAAGAAATTATATATCAACAAACTTTATGATCTTCAAATAGTAGCTTCAGCTTGTGTTTGCCGAGGGTTGGATATGGCTATGTTCAGGCATGTCCATATCCGTGTCCGCGTGTGTGTCCGTGCGTTACATATGGGTGAGATGTGACTAAAAGTGCCGCATGCGACATTGGTGCTCTCACCTTCAAGCCTTTTGGAGACCAAATTTAGTAATGAGTTTAATGAACTTGACCGTGCAAGAACTGAGGGTGAGAAGTACCTGCGTGCCAAATTTCAAGGCCTGGGCTTAAAAACTGCGCATACAAATAAACAAACAAATGGGCAAGCAAACCTAAACAGAGCTTTATCGATACAGAAATACGGTATTGATTTATTTCTCTTTAAAATCTTTTTTGCCCCCCCCACACAAAAAACATAGATTTGTTCTGCCCTTCTGCATCAAGAATGAATGACATCCAGCAACATCTATGACATTCAGTCTTTTTTGGTCAGTACACATTCATTGCTGCCATAGTTCTTTCCAAACTCATTTCATCCTTTGACCCATGGTCCCAGGGTCCATAGTAACAAAATGAGTTCCACCCTTTGATCCATACCAATTGTTAACAAAATGAAAACTGTTTTGATAAAGTACTTTCTTCCAGAGCTTGGCAGTGGAGATTTCTGACCGTCATTGCAGCTTCTGGAGATCAGCATTTCTCTGGCAAAAACACTCCTTGGGAGCTAATTTGTGGAAACCATAAAGACCAGGAGCAGTCCCTCCAGGAGACTTCCCCTGACCCCATGCTTAGGCAGCGCACGACATCTGACCTGGTGCCGAAATCCATCACAGCACTTCAATTAGATGTTGGCAGTCCGTCTGACAGGTGGGTCTCCTGCTTCCTTTTGACCTAGCAGAAGACGGGAGCAGCAGCTGCAGATGACCACAGACTCATCGTCCTGACAGCGCTCACACCCGTCACTTTGAACAAGGTCACTCTGTATGAAAATGAAAGTTGCCCCAACTTATTATATTACCTATTGTGGTTGTTCTCACTATAGTGGTATTAGCAGAGGTGGAGCATCTGATTTGCTGAGCAACTTTCATTTCTATTCAAAAATTCCTCAGACCTTATAATGCCGTATATCACCGCCACCTATCATTCCATTTGTCCCTCTATCCATACATTCATGCTTTGTCATAAACCACTTATCCCGAGCATGCAGTCCAAAGCTTATCCCAGAAGCGGGGGGTATTAGGCCGTAAAACTTTTGCTGGATGGGATGTGAGTTCATTGCGGTTAAATATTCCATCATATAATAACTAACAGTTTAAAATGAAATACTGTGAATTGTTGAATCCTTGCACCTCAGGGTAGTGACCAGGGGACCTTGATGACTGAGTACAACTGAGTGGTACTGAGCTTGCTCTTTGTTACACTGCATCGCCCTCATTCTGACAAATTAGCTGGGAACTGCCTGGAGGCATACGTGACTGATTTGTGCGTGTGTGGGTATGTTTGTGCATAAACCTCAACAAACAGATAAAGAGCAAATGGGGATTGAGCTGTACATGTAGTGATTTCTTTCTGTTTCGTCGCTGGGCAGTGTCTGTTGGGGATTAATAAAGTTTTATTCAAGTTATTCATTCATTCAATTATATTGGTGAACACATGAAACGTCTAATGTATTAAGAAAATAGTAGTGTGAAAGGTGCTGCTCTCTTTTCTGTAGAAATTTTTGCAGGGGGCAGTCAGTGTTCAGACAAGGTTTTGTGCAACCCAACAGAGTATTACAAATAATATATTTTTCTCCTCCAAGTTATTACACCACTAAACTGAATTTTAGCTTGTAGCCTGTATTTTGGGAGCCTCCTGGCATCATCATGTCATGTAGTGGCTCAAGAACGGTGACTTCCTCCTACAGGATTTCGTCCTCTTCTCTCATCAGCCAATGATGTGGGACTGTTTGGTTCTCACAGACTTCTGGCATGTGACTCACAATCCCACCCATCCAGCTTCCCATAATCCCTTTTGTTGCATATGTTGTTGTCAGGTTGTGATAAGATGGCGGGAGGAATATGTTAACAGATGTTTCCTTCAAAAGCACAAAGTGGTATAAACAAAGGTTTGTTCTCTGTTATCAGTTGGCCCACTTCTTGTTTAAACCACAGTGTTTTTGTGCCTATCATCCAGAGCTATTTTTCGTCCTTGTTTAAAAAGTAAATAACCTCCTTGTCAACGCTAAGGTAGAAACTGCAGACATTTCTTCTAAAGAGTGAGGTTATATAATGAACACCAGGCATGAAAATAATACAAATGACATTGACATACTATTTCTTATTATACCATTGGAGTACCCAGCAGGGGTGTACCTAAGGTGTTTGATATTCAGGGCAGATCCTTTCTTTAGCACCCCTGCCCCTTAATACACTGAGCGATAAAAGTGATAACCATGCATACCAAATAATCTGATCAATGTCAACAGTTGGCAAAAAAAAAAATGAAGGTAGTGGGCAAGTTATGTTAGGTTTTTTGCTGTATTTTTCATACTCATATATTTAAGCATTTGCATTCATATACACATACATGTGCCAGTGCCCGACTATCCTGGGAAGAAGTACAACTGTTGGTGGCCAGAGTGCAAAATGATACCCAGGCATACACCCGTACTCCATCCACCCACGAGACACACACAAGCGTGCAGAAAATGCAGCAAAAGAGATCCTGGGAGTGGACCCACCACCACTTTTTGGAGTAATTATTATATGAACCTGGTTCTTTACACACTGTCTTCAGTTTCGTAGCCCATCTTTGACAGTTGATGTGAACTCTACTGGTAGCTGTGTCTGACTCACTGTCACTGCTACAGGACAGGGACCTGACTCATTTGTTACACCAAAAAGAATGAAATCCCTTTTTCAAAGGGATTTTCTATGTCATTTTCCCTCTCCGAGCCATCGACAAACATTTAGTGCACGAGGTGGTACAAATTAGCAAGACTGGGCAAAAAGGCAAACTCCTCTCTGCAGGCAACGCTGGATGCCGTGCATTTGACTGCCAGCCTACGGAGACCCCACAAATACTCCCAATCAAGAGGTTTTATCGCCAATCCCTGGGTGTCTTTTAGCACAGTTTGAAGGGACAGGACCCCTATCTGCCAAGCCATGCTGACAGGGCGGATTTGGGGAAGGTTGAAAAGTGCCGAATGGCTCTACCTACGCGATTTGGGTAATTATTATCTTAGACAGCCACGTTCCCCCACTGCAGAGGCATTGTCTGGTAACACTGAGTCGGACTGGGATTGGCCAGTTCCGGGAGCCCCCATTTGACAAACTGCAACTTTTCGATCGGGGGTCCCTGGGTGTCAAGGCCTTTGTGCGCAAACCCCCTCGAGCCACGCGAGCTGCCTTTCCTCCGCAGCGTGGGTGATTGAATCTGTCAAGCAGTGTTAAACAATAGCGGGGTTGGGTTGGGGTGGTGGAGAGTAACCTTGGTGGGGAGTGGAACGTGGCATTTTTGCAGGCTAATTCAATCTACATTTAATCGAGGGAGTAATTCTTTGTTTGTTCTTGGCTAATAAGAGAAAGCGTCTGCCAGGGGCTTTGATGCTGCACCACAAGACCCCAACCTTTCCCCACCCGGTGCACCAGTATCCTCTACGCCTCCCCACCCGCCACTTCACCAGAAGGAAAGTTCCACTTCTGTAGCTTAAGAGATTTAACTGAAACAATGCATTAACAAATAGTTTTACTCCCTGACACTACTGCTACTCACGAGTTCAGCTTTCAGACAATTTTGAGAGTTTAAAGCCCTAGGCTAGTTAGGTGCACACGCTGTTTCAGGGGTTCGTTTCAAAGGTACAAGTCCCCCCCCCATCCTGCGTAGCACAAAGTATTACAGCAAATAGAAAACAGCCACATATGAAAGTTCAAGGGTTTTCACTAACTGGCAACCTTAACCCAAGTACATGTTCAGGTCCACTCATGATGATTAAGTAAGGCAGAGAGTCCTTCTCTAGTCTTTGAGTTTTCCCACTGTTTCTCCAGACAGGAAGTTACTCAGCAATTTCTTTGTCCCCTTTGTTCTTGACTCTGAAAGAAACAAAAAGGTTTTTTTTTCCTTCACCATTAATCTTCCGTGGACCCGCAATGTGAATGGCTGAATCTGCGACACATCGATATGCTTCGATTCCAGTCACACTCTTTAATTTAGCTGAGATGTTGAGATGCCTTCTCATCTTTTTCTCTTGGCAGTAAGCAGCAGAGGGGATCCGAACGTGAATTTGAAAAGTGGGAAGTTTGCATGACACCCTTGTGGAATATTTGAGGGTGAGGTCTCTGAACCGTTGTTACCGCTGTTGAAAAGAGTAAATGTACATTTAAAAAAGTGGTTAAATCGGCGACAAAAAAACACTTCTTTCTCTCGCAGATATCTGAGTGATCAGCTAATATCCTACCTAAAAGGCACTAAAGCTACCAAAATACTTCATATTTGTCAAATTCAACTCATTCGACCATAACACTAGCAAAGCTTGACCCCCAACAAGAACACTTTCACTGTCACACTGTCATGGCACAGTGGTCTTAAAAATTCTGGCATTAACAAATGTGGCAGCACTCTCAGACCTGCCTCTCATTGATGGACCATGATGTATGAGACGATACATAATGTAGCCCTAATCTCATCTGAGGCTGTAGCTCTTGATTTTCCTCTCAGCTGCCTTCCACTCTGCACTCGTACTCATCTCCCTCTCCTAGCTACTCTCCTTCCTCTGTGAACCATTTCTCTGTCTCTGGCTGGATCCATGTTTACATAAAAAACGACATCTCAAACATGCCCCTTTTCGTAGAGATGGTAATGAAATAGAAAACAAAAAGAAATGGGTGGGTCTTAAAAGGGTCCGTGCCACTCGTGCCTGCTCCTCGACTGGCATTGTACCCATCCCCCACCCTTCACCTCACAGGTGGTGAGCCTGCAAGATGGCTTCACATTCATTGTTTTGAGCTAAGCCGCTCGCCAATAAATATCACCCCCAGGCTGGATTCCAGAGGTGGGACCCAGTAAGCCTGGTCTGGAAAGGGTATACTTTATTTTTAGGGTTCTGTGTGGGCCATTCTTTGTCTAGACTCTCCCTCTAGATCTGTTTGTCAAGGGCGACCCCACCAGCAGCTCCTGACTACATAGCTCTGAAGTTCACAGACATGCAAGCTCTAGCACTACAGCGAAGTGATGGCACATCTATAGGGTAAAGGGGAAATTTACATTTTTTTAAAAATATATTTACATAAATATGGTATTGCTATAAGGATGCAGTAAATTGCTTCCTACTTTGATTTTGTGTTATATTAAGATTTGAATATAAATGTAACAGCTTTGAAAAGAGCTTGTAAACATGCAAAATGGGGAGTAGATATCTACTGGTGGTTGAGTCTGAGTGAGAAAATAATTTATGAATTTTGAAAGATGGGCTTACTGAAAGCATTTTTTTCTCAATATAATGAAAAATGAACTGCAGTTCAATGCACATAGACTGCTGTTGTTGTGCAAATACCGCTTGAAAAAGTGAGCACAACATTGAGGAATGCATGCAAGTGTAACAGCTCAGGCTGTGGGTTTTTTCCGTTCGTTTTCCAATCAGGTCTGTGGCGACTCCAAATTTACATCACCTGTGCCAGTTGAGCTCACCTGGGTGGCCCCTGTGTCTATAAGAACCCCACACAAGAAGAGGATGGAGAGGAGTTGGAGGAATGAGGTTTAAGTAGTAGTAGTAGTAGTAGTAGTAGTAGTAGTAGTAGTAGTAGTAGTAGCAGCAGCAGCAGCAGCAGCAGCAGCAGCAGCAGCAGCAGCAGCAGCAGCAGCAGCAGCAGCACCACCACCACCACCACCACCACCACTTTAGTGTGTTCTTGGTTTCTTTTGTATGGTTTGTGTAGCGAGAGTAGTGTCCTGTTCCTATTTGTGTGTTTTGTTATGGACTTTAGAATGGTGAAGGCAGTTGGGCACAGAAGACTTTGTTTTTCCAAGTTTAAGATGGACAGTTGGGCTTTGGTTCATGCACAGTAGAATAGTTCATTTACATTTGACACCTTAGAGTGCATCTTTACTGCATTTAAATTTTCACTATAAATTGCTACCCTTTCTCACATTGAAACCCTTCCACAAGTACTCCTTGGTTTGATTCTTAGTGTGTCATCCAGGTGGTAACCCCTTTAAACTACTTTTTTTATTTATGTGCAGCCTCTTTAACCCTGAGACTTTACTGAACCAAACCAAAGTTGTTGTAACACAACCATATATTAAAAAAAGGGGGTGCATCTCTGAAAGTGACTTACAGCTCTGTTTGTAGTACTAAGCTAAATTATTTACCCATGTTTACAGTAGCAGTTCAGTGTAAGCAAACAAGGAACTACAGCAACTTGAATCTTGGACCTTCAATTGGAAGTCAATGATTCTAATAACTAAAGATATGTGTATGTGCTTTTCCTTTTTGCAATGAACATCTTGATTGATCTGTTCTATAAAAGCCTAAAAAAAAAAAATCCAAGTCAACCCAACCATGCAGTTATATCCACTTCAGTCCATTCAGGGTGATTTCATGCAAATATTTCAATTCAAATCAGCAAAAACAACTGAGATTATGTACAAAAGTGAATTTTCATAGCTGGAAAATGAATTTGACAGGAACGTCAAAGGTTTTTCTCTTCACCTGATATAGAAATGCACTGTGGCTGCTTTGCTACCTCTGTGCTCTGTCACAATTTCAATATTTATATCGTGGGTTGAAGATGGTGACAGTACAGCATAGACTACAAACTCTTCATTCTGCTGGCTTTTCACAGCCTCTGCAGAAAGCTTTTTGCTGCCCTGACTCCATAACCTGCATCTGTTTGCTTTAAAATGCATATTTCCAAGCCGCTGTTGATGGAAGCACTGTCAGCGGTGGCAGGCGTCCTGGAGATGCCGACTCCTCGTGTCATCCTCAGTGCAGCTGCTGTCTTTCCATCTGCTCCCCCCTTCGATTTGCATTGGTGTGTGCATCTGGGTTTGGTTCAAGGCAGCGCCCCGGCTCCAAGAACCTTGACACGAGACCGCATGCCCTGTTCAATTCAGCTTCCTGTGATATCCTGGGCAGCGTCACAATTTGTGTCTCAGCTTTGTACAGCTGAAGAGAACACAATGGAGCCACTGCTTCAGAGATGTACGTTTGTGCACAGTTTACTGGATTGCGAGTGTGTGTCCATATTTGTCCTACAAAAAGCAAAGCAGGTGCATGACCCTTCAGTTAAAATTCTGTTTTCCAACACTTTGTCTACTTCAACTATGGACAAAGGTGTTTACAATCTTAATTTTAAGGTAAAAATGGACTATTAGTCAGTTTAAAATGACCTTTATTTAAAATGTAGTTGGATTGACTCCAAGAGATGAATTCTGTAATTTTGTTTAAAAAATTAAAACTTCACACTTTCCCATTCCAGAAATCCATTGTATTCTATCCCTCAGATTAGATTTGTCATTTAGCTTGTTTACTTTGTAGAAGTGTTTTTTTATACTTTATCTTTGGAACCCTACTGGTGGGCTTTGCCAAAAATACTTTGCGTGCTTACACACATTTACACATCAAGTGTCAGTACTAAAGCTTTCTGATGAAATACCTGTTGGTGAGACTGTATGATGACTACCATTGACTACCATTGATTATTGCAGGGCTGTCAAAATTACACTTCTGTAAACTTGTTATTTAATGACCAAAGCAGTTTATCAGTTTCTGTGTTTATGGCACAAGTGATGCATTGTCAGTGTTTGGCCAAAGGACCCTTAGTGTTCATGTCTCTGTGTTCTGTCTCCCCAGTTGCCCAATTGGAAGAATGAACCAGTTAAGAAGGCATTTAAGCAATGAAGACACCTGGAGAGGAAGGTGAAGACCTGTGCCAGAAAAAGGTGTGTGGTTCATTATTCTCTCTGTGGTTAGTGTTAGTAATTTAGTACTAGGTTACCACTGGTGTAAGTGGTGTGAATCTGTGTAAATACCTGTGAGGGGGTGAAGTTGTTTACTTTTATCAGTTTTTTTTTCCTACTGGTTTTACTGTGGTAAGGGAGTCAGGTTAGAACAGTGTGCTTTTGTGTGTTTTTGTTTGTTAGAGAAGGTGGTTGTAACCCAGAGGAATTTGTGTTTTTGTTAGCAAAGGTCAGCCTTGGAGAAAAGACATAGGAATTGGTTCTGATGATGATGATGATGATTTTAAAAAAAAATAGAATTTAACTGGTTGTGGTTCATTGTTGGATCTTTCCTCAACCTCTGTGTTGCATCCCAACTCTACTGTAGACTGGGCCATAAGTCAGTGAAGAATGTCTTGTTTTAAGCCTAAATGTATGCGTTTTTACACTTTTTGTGCATGCCAGTGGTTTCACAAGTAGCTGTTTTTAAGTGTTAAATCTTTTTACATATCTCAAATTATTGCCTTTCATGTTTATTGCTTTCTTTAGATTTATATCTTTGTACTCAGACTGGTGAGACATTTTTACTTTAAAGAGAAAAGCAAAGACATGAGTGAACTTGAAGTTTTGCATTTATTACCACAAATATCCACATGTATTTCTGAAATGACTTAAGTATAAGCTGAGATGCCCTCTTCAGAGTGGTATTAACTTATGGAAACAGTGTGGCGGGGGTCTTCAGAAAGTGCTGCCGAGGGTCTGACTGTCCTCCAGCTGAAGTTCTGATGTCTTCGCTGGGATTTATGAACTCCTTGACGCCGGCCACTACAGCAACACATTAGCTGTTCCATCCCTTTCTGAGGGTCGCAATCCGTCGCTAAAAGAAGTGCCTGATGTATTTGGATGAAGTCACACAGGGACACTAAGTAGAGGAGATTAAGTCCAACTTTCTTTATTGATTTGCCATTATTCTCAAGCTGCATTTAGACCGCTGCTTGCAGCCTAAGTGGTCATGTGATTGTAACCATATATTATTACAGCTTTTACATGTTCAAGTGCAATATTTTTTGAGATGACATGGCCAGCAGACAGATGTGTTTCTGGTGATGCACAAGACTTCTGAATTGAACATATTTTTGAGGTATTTAAATTAAGTTACTGTTAAATTGAGCTAAAATCTAGAAATCTGAGATGTTGCTTAAACAGAAGATCCTCACTCTATATGTAATGCTATATCAGTACACTAGAAATTTGGGCAAAATGGTAAAATTGCTGTAACTGTTAGAAAGCAGTTGCCTTTGGGATAAAAGTTAATGGAGTGCCCTGGAGTCTACTGGAATGCATGCTGCTCCAAATATAACCTTCAACCTTAAGACCTATGGCTATGAAGACTCAGTAATTTGCACAAATGCTTGAATGTAAAACTAAATTTGGTTTGTTTGTTCTTTATTGCTGGTTGACAGAGAAGCTTTATCCAGCCTCCTGACAATTAGGGTAAATTTGTGATGGTTGTTGAAACCAATATTACATTGAAATTACATCCCAGGCTCTAAATGTTCTACAGTGGGACTGTGCAAAGGTTGAAAATCCCTGTTTAGGTTTGTCCCACTGTTTTTGGCCTGCAGCGAAGGGTTTGTGGTGCCAGTTTGGCAGACCCTCTGGTGCTATTAGAGGGAATCTCAATGAATGAAGATGGTCTCCTGCTATTATATTCCAATTTAAACCACTTTTTTGTTTGAGTGCAAGGGATGTGACCTTCATCTGGAGGTCAATTTTGCAAGCCGCATTACAGCTGGTGTCTCCATTCTGCACCTCTGTGTGGCGTATTCACCATTCCCAGGGCCAGATGTGACCCAGCAATGCCCCCCTCCCCCCACAGATTTTTCTGCTTTGGTTGCTCTTGCTGTATTTTAAATATTTTTTCATCTTTATCCAGAGTACACCAGTTTTGCAGGAGCGCAGTTTGCTAAGTCTTGAATAATAGCACATGGTTTTAAAATAGGGTTTGAGTTCCAGTTCAGCAATACCGCAGCTCTTCGGTAAGAGCCCTGAGACATGACTCCTATTACAACACCTGCCTATTTAAGAACAAACTGTTGTGCCTGATTTCCTGGGATAGTAAATTCTGAGTTAAAAGTAGGGGAACCAGAACAATTTGATGGCAAGTGGCCTACTGGCACAATTCACTAATGGAGAAAGATCTGATAATATAGACTTGGTGGAATGCAACTATGCCATTTATAAAGCTGCCTCTTGTGTCTGTAAATACTCCCTATCTATTCCATTTTTTATTACAGATCATATTTTGTGGTAGCATGTTACATCATGTGTGGTGCGTACAACACAACTAAACCTTTTCTATATCCACGCACATTTCAGCCTGTGCAGAAATTGGTGAAATGAAACTATTTACAACTTAGTCCTGTGTGAGTGGCTAGGACATTAATTTTCTTTTTAGAAACTAGCAGCAGGCCAGAGATCTTAAATGTGGGGGTTCTATTGGTGCATGTAGTAAGATGAGTGCTGATCCTCAACATGAAAAGGACAGGGACTCTCCAGGCCTCGGTACCCACATCAGTGTCATGATTCATGGCCTTGAAGTGTCTGCAGAGCTGGATTTCTGAGCTCTTGTACATATAATATAACATACAGTATGTGTTGTGTGTGTGTGTGTGTGTGTGTGTGTGTGTGTGTGTGTGGGGTTTTTTTTTTTTTTTTTTTTTTTTTTTTTGTTCTGTTCACGGATCATTGGTTGTTTATTATAAAGCAGCCCGAAGAGATGAAGGCTGGAGATATTTTATCTCTTGTCCAGGAGGGTTGGGTGGGGTTGGAGGGGCTTTCTCTTCAATTAAATTAATGGATCCATTCAGCCTTCCATTCCTCTCTTTGAGCTGCAGCCACAGTGAGTACATTAAAAAGATCTTATGCCTGGAGATGGTGCATCATGGTATTAGTCCAGGCACTTGTTTGAGGTCCAACTTCTTCTTTTCAAGTAAATCAAGTCATTAATGAGATCTCCCCTCCACAGGGCACTTCATCAACATTGTGTAGTGGGTGCATGGCATTAGGAAGCGAAAGAAAATGCTTTTGCCTGTGCTTTTATCTTTGTTCGGCACAACTGCGAAGCCCTTGTGAAGCTTAAAATATTTTCCTTCGTGCATAATTAGCATTGTTTTGCAGACAAAAAAAGGGGGCTGGGGGTGTAAGGTTCCTTATCCATTTTAAAGCCTGAGCAAATTGTAAGAAGTTGGCACAGAAAAAGATGTATAAATTTGGGTTGGGGTGTTGCAAGATGGTGAGGAACAACAGAAAATGTTTAGTTTGTACCTTGGTGATTCTGTTGGTCATCTGTGATTTACTTTATAAAAACCAATGCATTATGTGGTTGATGGTTAAATTTCAGTACGATTATTACACTGTGTATTGACTATAGTGTGAACCTACTTGTTTGTTTAATCCTGTAACTCTTATTTTCTAAATAGCTTTTCAGTTATGTGGTGTGAGAACAAAAATACCCGGGCACAAGTGTTTTAATTTTTTTATTTTTTAATTTAATATCTCACACTCTGATCCAGTTGGTCAATTGTCATCCTGCCATTAAAATTTCCTTGTACATTTATTTTAACACCAAGCCATGAGCGGGAGAGAACATTAAGGCCATGTTTCGGGTAATTCTTGCACTTCTCCTTTTTTGCCCCAAAGCCATCATCAGTCAGGATCCGTAGATGTATTTGATGCGGTACATTCATGCACCGTGAAGTAATGTTTCAGGCTACAAAAAACAAAGCGACTTGCAAGACTCAGTTATGAGGCATGATGTCATGTTGTGCTGCAATGGAAGAGAAGGCTAAGCTGAGAAAGAACTATAACATTAAAAGAACTTACTGGAGTATCATAAATACTTTTTGTTCAGATGAAATAACTGCAACCCCTTGTAACAGGAATGTGGTTAAGTTTACTGTAATATTTTAAGGGGCTGTTGAACTGGAAGTATTGCCCCCCTCCCATTCACACTTCATACACAGTATACATCCAACACCATGCTGTCACTACCACCCCTTGGCTTACTTGGCTATATCAAACAACTGCTGTTCTGCTCATCCTATGCTCACATTCTATTTCAAGTGTACATTTCCAAACTCAGCGTCAGGACCATCCCCCATCGTGGTCCGATCCCACAAGCAATGCAGGGGTAGACAATCCTTTCAGTTCAGCTAATGGTTTTTCCTCAGGCCCTCATCGCTCTTCCATCCCACCCTCTCCATGCCTATCTCCCTCTTTGAGGTAAAAACACTTCTTCGCCTACCCTTGATGGAGGCTGTTGCTCTAGTAACCAGCACAACATTAAAGACTAAACCAGCAAGGCTACACAATTGGGTTCAACTTTGTATTATAGACCTTGCAGCAAAAAGTACCCTCATCTTCCCTGTCCATCACTTTCTTCACTGTGTTTCCTGGACTTCCTCACTGTCATCCACATGAAGGCAAAGTTCACAAATAACACAAGTTCACCCTTCTCTCATCCTCTGTGGGTGCTTTAAATAAGACATGCACACTTTCTCCTTGCTCACTCTACAAAGAAAACTTTATGAAAACACATTGTATTTGGATTATTTTATGACAATTTATACAGCACACAAATTCATTAACAGCTATAATTTCCATTTATTCATTTAATAGACACTTCTAGGTAGCAACAAGCAATGGAGGGTAAACAAAAGTGTACCATGCCACAAAAGAACAACAGGCATAGATATGCTTATCTGAAAGCTCATTATTTGTCCAATTCCAATGGTTTTTCCAGCACATACAGTATTACCTGAATAATGGAGTCATATGGGTATAATTATAGTCACATTTCTGAATATCCTCATTTAGTTTTTTCCTGTAAATAATTTTTTGCTTTTCCGAATGCTGAAAGTCCATTGTTACAAACTCATATGTTGATTCATACAAACACAGCTTTGCAGAAAACAATAACATGATGTTTAGCAGAAACTTTTCACGTTATTGATTCATTTAGTTGATACACGACTGAAGGTGCAATAATATATAATATTAAGCTGCTTACAGTTTCTGATTGAGGATAGAATGGCCTGCTCCTAAGTGTGGGACATTTCTGTGGAGAAGTATGGCAGAAACCAATCTGGTGTGCACAGGAAGAGTGTGGTGAGGAAGGTTTGACCGCAGACGCCTTCCCATTTCAGCCCGCCGGCTCTTTGGAATGGTAATCCCATTATGTATCTCATGTGGGAGTCCTGAGCTGTGTCCCAGATCCTGTGTTATGGACACCCCGGCCATGGTGGCGGCTGAGAAATCCCACGGGTGGAAGAGCTGCAGTCTCCCTGGCTCCTGCATGGCGCTGCGGTTGTGTATCTGAGTTACTCAGGTGCCCATCCCTGAGCTCGATAGAAAACTACGCTGTTCCCTAGTGAACGCTTCGCATGCATTTCATTTATTCTGTCCCATGGAAGGGTCCTTTCCGAAAATATCAGATATTTTATTTCACAATTTACTGCCTTTTTTTAATGGTGCCCCAGATTTGTTTTACAATTTCAGTGCTGCACCTTTTTTATGAAATGCAAATATTTCTAAAATAAAATTTTTAATGGTCCTATCATTGCTGTCAATCTCCTAATCATGTATCTGAATAATAATAATAATAATAATAATAATATCACACCATTCATCAGAATGAAAAGCCTCTGAAGGATGAAGGAAGTGGAAACCAAGTTTCCACTCTGTACTGCAGAACTTTCCATAAAGGTTCAGTGACATTTGGGTCTGACTGAACAAATTTAAATTTGTGAAGTTCTCAAATTTTGTCAATTTTGACACAGAGGTGCTTATTTAATTCTGTGGTAGTTCTTGAAGCAGTACATTTATATCATTTAGCAGCTCTCCTATGATGGATCCCCTTGACAAATTAAATAATTTAGCATAATTTAGCATTTTCTCACCTGCAGTTCTCATATTAACTATTTGGCCTCTGTGGAACATTGTCAGACGTCTTTTGTAGGTGACATAGAACTGCTAGCTGGTGGTCCTCTTCACACAGCTCACCAGCTTGTTTACCATGCTGTATCTCTGTTATTTTGTCCTCTTGCTTTGTATTCCTGGTAATCCATCGGCAGCCAAATTGTAGTCTGGGAATTAAAATTAACAAAGGTGTCAACAATGGTATTATGTATACACGGTGGAATTTTACTGTTTGTCTTTTTATGTTTTTCTTTTTTACTTTTAAATTTTTTAATGTGCTAGAGACCATGACTGAACTTTTTTCCTCCTGAGACTATAAAATACTCTTGATACAAAAATACTGACGTTCAGAGGATCGACAGGTATATCAGTCTAGGTTGTCTCTTCTAGATTAACTTGCTGAAAATTAAAATATGCCATGTTCTTTTCAACTTTTTTGGAAAGGGCATCTTGAAGCAATTGGCTGAGCTGCAAAGAACGTGCAAAATAAACAAACAGTCATGTACAATTATAGGATGCAGCAGGAATGGATGCCAGGGCCTGGGCAATGTCAGTCTGTGCCAAGGCAGCATCACACCAGACCTCCACAATCACAGCAGATCAAAGCCAGAAGGACAGCCTAGAACAGAGCCATCTTACTCTATTATCTGGCTTGCCGATTACTTAATGTGGAACTTCAAAACATGTAAATACGCTGTTGTTTTTGTCTTTTGTTTTGTCCTCTTAGATAAAAAAGAAATGTATATAAAAAAATTCTTCATTGTGACACCATTCTTTCTCCAGTGGAATCTTGTATTCTTTGAAGTTGTCCAGGATGAGTAGATATGAAATAAGGGAAAATTGCAGCATTTTTCTGTCATTTTTTAAATTGTTAGGTATTTTAAAGTCAAATTATGTCTTGAATGTGGTGTCTGTCTTCTGCTGCAGAGCAGACCCTTATTTGTGTAGCTGTTGCTGTGCGGAACATATAAAACCCTAAAAAGTATAGGCTCAGATATGGCTGGGGTGCGGACGTTGCTCCTGTCTCTCGGTTTCCATAGCATAAAATGGAAAAGCTGAGAGAAACTAAGTGGTTTGTCATAAATAAGTAGTGTTTTGGTCATGTTTGAAATGCAAGCTTTCGCACGGTCAGCTACTAAGCTATTAAAACAGTCATGCTTTCTGTAAGGGATAAACAGTCTCCATATTACTATTCACTAAAACAAGAAATGGAAATGCTGTTGGCAGTTATGGTATTCAGTAGAATTATAATGAAAGTCAGAATGCTTATAGCAGACTGAAATATTAAGTGATAACCACTTCATAAGACTGAAAAAATAGTGTTGGACGTACAGTGGTCTAACTTGTGGCATTTGGTCTACGTCAGACTACACCTGCCATGTCGTCCTGGATCACCTCTTGCAGTTCTGGGCTGCTTTGCTTTCACTCTTCTCAGTTCCTCCTATAAAAGTAACATCAAAGATAGCCACACGTTTTTAATTTAGTTCGATTTTAATTTCTTTTTGTATCGCAGACAAAGGTGACAGAGACTGCTGGACAAAATATCTAAAGAATTGGCAACAGGTAAAAGAATGACACAACAAGTAATATTGATCTATTATTTATTAGGCTGCTCACATAATTAGCTGTTTAGATAAAAGTATTGGTAGCTGAGGAAAGGAAAACAAAACCAAAAATCTCCTTGCATCAAAGAAAGATAGAATGCACATCACTGGGGATCCAAGTACCAGTAACTGCCCCCCTCTGCTGAGGCACTGTATTATGGTTGTATGGGATCTGTGTGGATGTGTCCAGTAAGGCGGTCATGGAAGCCCTCGTGGTGCTCGTGTCCATATCCAGGTCAACGGTTGCTGATCTGTTTGGTACTGGTAGGTAGTCACAGGTTCCAGGTCACAGAAACTAGTGAGTATTCTTCCAATAATTACAGTAAGGCTTTTTGAATGGGTAGCACAGGGCCTGGTATTCCAGAGCATCGAGGTACCTCAGAAAGAAAGAAAAGGGAAGAACAAAAGACAATCTGTGAATATATTGCATTTGGCCCTTATTGAAATATAGGTTAAACTTTAAAAGGACTTTAAAACCTGAAATGGCACAGAAAGACAGGTGTCATTGTAATAGGCAGAAAGTTTATTAGTTTAGGGACCCAATGGCCAAATGCTCTGCCACCCAGCTTTCATACAGAACTCTGGGACTTCAACCAAGTCAATGTCTTGTGAGCATGGAATGCAAACAGGCTTAGAATTAGAAGCTAATGATGAAATCTGTGATATAAGTTGGTGCCACACCTCTAAGTGTGATGTAGGTCAGAAACAATAGTCAAATTCTGAAGGTATGTCTAGCCAGTGAAAAGAATGAAGAACTGGAGTAAAATGGCTTTATTTCCAGGAGCTGATGATCAGTATAATGGACACCTTCTGGAGGAGGTGGAGGGTAGGAAATGATGCAAACAGGACAGCCAGACAACAAAGATTTGGAATAGTCATACCACCTGGAAAGAAAGACATGAACTAACTTTTTGTGTCTGGCACTTGAAGAAAGCATTTTATCTTCTGCAGGAGCCTGGGCTTCATAACGGAGTCAACATGGGGTTTATATGGGAGGTCCGGGTTCAAGAGAAATTCAAAGTTTCCTAATGATGATGATGTAAGGCTGAAATTTTCAAGCATCAAGCTTTAAGTGAGAGACTTTGCTGCTGGGAATTTTTGGCCCCGGGAGCAGGATTTTTTTTTGTTTTTGTCTGGGTTCAGGTTGAGGTAGTGCTCACCCATTCTGGCTTTAACATCATGACAGGTGACCGGAGCAACATGTCATGCATGCCTGAAGTCTTCATAGATAAGTAGAGCAGGGTATGATTAGTGTATAAGTGAGAATATATAATGTATATAAAATATTTTTTTTCTGATATTCTTACTTAATGGAAACATAATAAGAGTAACATTGGTCCCAGCAAAGAAAGCTGAGATATTTCATATCAGAACTCTGATGGCATGGGTGGAGAAGACTTTTTGAAAAGATATGTGTGTACTGGAACTGGTTCATGATGAGCACAATACAGGAAACGTCCAAGCACACCACCAACCTGTACAGCAAGATGCTGTGGTTGATGGTACCGAAGGCTACAGTGGGATCCTGGAGAACAGGCACTGCTTGGAAGCCTTCATCAGCTGACAGGAAGATGTCTTTTGGTGATGCTAACCGGGTCAGTTTCAGTGCTGTTTTCTGGATGAAAGCCACAATAACATTCAAATCAATCATTTGGAGGTACACATGAGAGGAGCTGCTTCTGGGCGATTGGAGATGAAAGGGAGATTGGAAATCAGCCTAAAGTTGTTGAGAATGAGTCTGATAAATTGTTCTAGAACAATCCTAGTGTTCACTGTCTTTGGAAGCAGTAGGCATCATTAGGTGTTACCACCCCGCCATACAGGGCCCAAATTCTAAGACTGTGCTGTGGGACCAAAGTATGAAGTTTCACTCCTTTTTCTATTGTTGTATTTTTAATCTGACAAAATGTAATTGACAAACTCTTCACGTCTAATAGTCTGGCATGTTTGTTTACCACTAAAGTTAGTGCTACAGTGCCCTCTTGTGTATCAGACCTGGGCTGGAGCAAACATAGTGACCTGGGGTGGCACCTGTGGAAGTCAGATGCCTTGGTTCAGAGGGCGGTGAGCCACCTTCTGCACACAGTAATAAAGACACGGGGACCGAAAGGATGGCGGTGACAACGCAGCAAACGAAAAACAAAATCTATCTCATCGTGATCATCCTCACGATCCGTGTTAGTTGTCATCATAAATTTATCACGTGAGGTTTACAGTAGAGACAACCAAAGCAGTTTAGCAGGGCTGTACCAGACTGACGCACCAAGTGGCAGCAATGAATTATTCTCAGCAAGCAACTGATCACTTCCATTACAGTTAGATTTAACCACTTTTCATGGAAAATACAGCATGGAATGACTCGGTTCATTTAAATATGCTTTGCCAGATGTGTCGTTCTCTTAACTCATCTGCACGCTTTCTGTGCTGTTGTGCAAACTGTACGATGGGTTTGTGGCATTTTATTTAAACACATTCATAATTTATTTGAATCCTCACATTATACATGGCTCTGGCTCAAGGTGACCCACATCGTAAGCTTTGTCTACTAAGCAATTTATAATTACTTAAGCAGTTATACACCTGAGAAGGCTTTACTATGTCAATTCAGAGTAAGTTCTTTGGAAAAACACTACACCGGGACCGGGGATTTGAATGGAAGACTTTAGTAACAACTGTATTACCCACTGCCATTGACTTAAGTTATTTTTTGATCCATTTTTGCTTCTAGTTAAGTACATATTTGTTAAGCTAAAGGTATCAGTTCATTAAAAATAAAGAGTGCTTACAGAAGGACACAAAGCATGACAGGTAAACTATGACAGCAGTTCTGTTAGTGCCCGTGTATATATATCTGTGGTTATTGATTTACTGTCATATTGTACAGTAACTACATTTAAGTAATAAATACATTAAAAGGTTCACCAGTTTAACCTAAATAACCATTTGTATTTAAAGACTGGAAGGTATTTGCATATAACATATTATCTGGACCTGAGAAGCTTAGAGGCTTGGCTTGCTGGTGCTGCAGCTATGATGGCTGCCTTGGGTGAATGAGCCAGAGGTGGTAAGCAGAAGAGTCACTGTGGCATATTTTTAAGACATTCCAGGACCAGGTTTTTGGTTTTTCAGTAACTGCTATTGACACAAAAATTTAGCCGGGGACATATTAGTTAAAACAATCACTTTTTTTCACAATAGGCCTTGCACTGCTGAAAGACAGCGGATTTTTTAAGGTTCAGCTGGGTGGAAAATACAATCTAACATCTGGGCAACAAAAGATGAAATGCGGTAACAAATAAATTAAATGAAAGCTGTAAGAAGATTAGAATGAGAAGGGCTTAGTTTGCGAGCGCTGCGGAAAGACTGACGTATACGTGTGAATTAAATTATGTAATGAAACAATATAGAAAATATGCATCTCTCGATGATAAATCATATGGCCTCTCACAGATTTGACTGGGTAAAGCGATTTCTTTACAGTTTCTTTATTCCTCCTGGTAACATACGTAGTTCTGTGCAACTGAGAAGACAAGCTGACAATTCATTATGTCAGCAGGCTAGCAGACTAATGCAATTTTATGAAGTTGTCCCTTAAACCAGTCGCTAAGAGCAAAAGTCCTTCAGGAAGACTAAGAAATGCACAAAGGTTTTATTTTATTTACTGATTGCAGTAAATCTCATTTTCAGAAAGAAGTGAAATATAGCTACTTTGAAGGAAACAATTGCTATATTAAACGTCTCAAAATGTAATAACTTTTATTTAATTTTATTGATATATGAATTGCTTTTGTATATAAAAATGTAGGTAACAAAGCTGCTTTTACTGATGCATTAGGAAAAATGTATAAATTGCTAATAAATAAATTAACAAAATCAGTATATTTTACAAAAGCGCATTCTCAATTTAAAACACGCTCATCGCTGTGAAGTAATAGTATTAATGTGTGTGTATTGTTTGTGTGTGTTTCCTTTATTTGTGACGCAAGGCTCCACACACCTTTTCTTCTATAGCTGGAACCAATGACCTTTTTCTGCATTCCAGCAGGGTGACAACTTTCTGGATGGTTCCCTTTGGTGGCCAGAAGAAAGACTTATCCAGCAGTCTGCTCACAAGGCTATGAGAATTTCCAAAGAACATCCCCTGTGCCAGGAACACCTAATTTGAATAATGTTAGGTTTGTATGCTAAGGTTCTTGCAGATATTATAGATATTTTTAAAGCATGGAAATGTATGCTTTAAAAATATCTATAATATCTGGCCGATCAAGGATACTGCAGCAAGAAGGTCACAAATCTGGGTCCTCAACCTATTCCATCTGGTCAACTGAATGCTGCGGTTAGTTTACGAAACAAAAGAAAAAGGGTGATTTAAGCCATAAAGATTCCTTTACGTTCTGTTTATTCAGAATGCTGTTTACCACTTCTGAACAAAAATTAGGAAAAAAAGGTAGTTATAACCAAACCCTGCAGGGTGTTTAACTGGTTAAATCACAAGTTTCAGTGCCTGTTTTTGGCTCTTTCTATTATTAGAGCAGCTCAGATGAGCAGTCAGGACTGTAAGCAAGTTGATATTGTTTTTCACTCATACTTTCCAAATTTCAACTGCTTTTTTTTTGGCGTTTTGTATATGTCAGTGATACTAGCTGAAAAAGAAGAAAAAATTCTGCACATCTTCAGTTACTGAAGGTGCAAGGAGAGGGTTAGACGCACATAGGGATGCCCAGCTTGGAGACCACCCTGTCATGGAGGCCAGTGACTCCTCCCTGAGGCCTTGTCGAGCCGAGCCGCAATCTATTGTCGGGCGCTGTTGGTGAAAAATGATACCCACCCGGGGCTGGGGCTGCCCAACCCGCCTGTTACTGCTGCCCATATCAAATATAAATGTGTCACATGACAGAAGGAGCTCTTCGACGACACTCAGTCAGCACCTTCTGTGGTATTCCAGAACGCTGTGGAATAGACCCTTATCAACAGACAATGTATGCACAGAACCAAGAGATAGCAAATATTAATGAATATTTCTCTAGTGCCATTAATGTAGATCGATTTTCTTCCTTGTGGGGGACTGGGGAAGTGTCATTCAGTTGTAGTTTGTGTGTGGGGGGGGGGGGGGGTAAGGAAGTCTGCCATAAGTATACTGGGATATCTATTAGTCTAATAGCTGTTATTTTTTTCTACCGATTATACTTTTGGAAAGGTTGTTTTTTTCTTTGTGTTCCCTTTTATTTGTACTTTTTCAACATTTTTGAAGGCCTTCCCCTATTAGTATTAGAATGACTGATGTTTCCATTATTTGAGGACTCGAGGTATGTCTCAGTCGCAGCCAGCGTACACATATGTTGGAGCAGTTTTACAATAACTTACCTATTTATAAGCAAGGTATTTTTACTGTAGTGTCCCGTTCAAAGGTAATTCGGTAAGAGCACTGACCTTGCCATAGCCACCACACTACCTGCTTATTACACAACCCCAGAACTGAAACCAGAGTTACACCCCTGCTGTGGTTAGCAGATAAGTTTTGTATTTTTTTTTTTTTTTTTGTAATAACCATGCTTAAATTGTCCAAATCCAGTATTCCTAATCCAGCTGTAACAGACCTGTCCATTTAATAATGGCCTTGAAAAATGACATGTAAAGTGAATATAAATGCGTCACATAAAATGTTAATGCTTTGGAAAAAAAACAATTTTGTTAGCAAATTTTCAGGAATTACAGTGAAGTCAGTGGAGAAATGACTAAATTCTAAAGCATATTCTCACATAACTTGAGTTTAGAAATGAACAAAGTAGGGGTGTTAAATAAAACAGTTTGTGAAGTAAAATTTTTGTCGTTCAAATTGACATATCTGGGGGTGCTGGGAAAAGTTGTTAACTTCAAAGTCTACTCGATGTCCTGTGTTATTCAGCCATTTCTGCTTTCATTGTTCTGACGTTCCTCCCTCCTGAACTACAACACGTGTGGACTCGTGCAAACAATGGGAATGCGCGGCAGCAACAGGACCCCGAATTGCACACAAATGCACTGAAACGTGACAACATTTCAATTAGCTGCCCCTCGCGAGAGCGCCGCAGACGTCGATTTGACGGTAACGTTTTGCTCAGCACGCGGGCCCATCTTTCCATCTTTTGTCAGCAAGAATAATTTATTTTATGTGCTGCTCCCTCGGCTTACGGGGCGGCATCCCTGTCTGTTATTTTTGATATGGGCGGGACTGAGCGGTCCGGGTCAGTGCTTTGCACTGTGGAGGCCTGCTGCTTGCTGAGGGAAGGGGTTGGTGGGGGTGGCCAGAGAACAGGGGTGGGAAATTACATCTCAGTGGTGAGCCATCCCCTCCCCTTCCCCCCCAGACGCTATTTGTTAGTGCGTCAGGTCACTGCTCCGATCTCGCTGACAGGGGAAGATAATGGCTGCTGTGCTACTTCCTATTTATTACACGCCAAGTGCCTCTGACCTTGTGCAGGGCTAAGGAGATGTCCTAAGGAGATGGGGAGATGCCTCCTGTCACCTACCTTGCCTCCAGAATACTGGCCTTCATGGCACAGAATCAACCAGTGAGCATCATTGTCTGTATTATTGTTGTCGTATATTAGTTTGGTTTCTTGCCGCTGGTTGATTTAAAACCGTAAGTTCAGCTTGCTGGTATTTGCATTTTTCTAACATCATCCAGTCAGAAAACCCAGCGTGTAGAGATGATTCAGTGAGAGAAGCTGGATGCACAGCTGTTCTTCTTCCTTGATAAAAGTTGTAAAATACTCATCCCTGGGGACTGAACAATTCTTATGAGAATTTCTACAGTAAAGTTGCTGCAAAACTGACCAGGAAGGGGGAAAAAGTTTAATTATTGCATTAGCAGACATTAGGGTGAACATAAGACATTTGAAAAAGCACATTAAAGGGCGGGGAGTACGATTTAACGTAGGCACTAATTTTCTAGTTCCAGTGAGCCGTGTCTGACAACCTTGGCTTTCCAATCCATCAGTAAAACATAAAGATTAATTAGATTTTACTGCACAAAAATCAAATCTTAAAACTCATTTAAGATTTACAGTTTGCACTTTGGATTCTGAATCGCTCTGTGATTTAATACCTCAGAAACAAACATTATTCAGTAAACTTTTTATTCCTGAGTGTTACTGGACCTTAGTGTAGCTTTAGATACTGTAGACTATAAAGTACTTTTGAATCTTGGGTTGACGTTAGAAATTTCTTAGGTGGAAAACTGGGTAGAACTGTTTGAAATGACTGTATGGTTTCAGTTATATTCAGAAAACAGTTTATTTTGTTATGAGTCTGTGCAAATCACCACGAATACCATGTGGAGTGCCCAAGGGTTCAGTTCTTGGGTCTCTCTTTTTCAACATTTATATGTTTCCAATAGGCCAGATTTATGGCAAGATAACCATCACGCATAGCACGGCTATGCAGAAGATCGGTGTCCCATCCAGTTTTATAGCCTGGTGGCCATTGCCTCCAGGACCAGCTCCAGAGCAGAATGACCCTACTTGGCAGAACCAGGCAACAAAGATAGATGGATGGTTAGATGCAGATGACACCCCAGATTTCTTTAGATTTTTCAGTAGTCCCATACACTCACTGTGTAATGCTTAGAACAGCTAAACAACTGGCTGTGACAAAATTTCCTTAAAGACAAAACAAGAATTAACAAAAAAAAATGTATTATCTTAAAGTAAGTGCTTACCTTGAATCTAGTGCTTTAAAATCAATGCCAAGTCAAAAATTTTGGTTCAGATCTCAGTTTTAGTAACCATATTACAGTAGTAACTAAATCGGCCTTTTACCATTTTCAAACAAAAGAAGAAGCCAGGGTTTCACAGCCTGTGCAAGATTTAAAGAAACTTGTCCATGCCATTATTTCTACCAGAGTTGGCTGCTGCACAACTCTACAGTCTGGCCTTCCAAAAAATCCATCAAGCTGCGGCAGTTTTTTCAAAATGCTGCTGATGGAATCCCAACTAGAACCAAGATAACTGAGCTCATTGCTCCAATTCTCAGATCGATACACTGGCTTACAGTTGGTTACAGAATTGATTTTAAAGTGCTGGTGCATGTTTATAAATCACTCGGTGGCTGAAGGCCAAAATACATTTCCATCATGTTTATAAAATATACTGTAAGCCCAGCAGATCTCTTAGATTAGGAACTGGTCAGGTAGTAGTGCTCAGGGTTCGAACCAGCCGTTGACCATCGCGCTACCCACTGCTGGACTCTAGATCAGTACCAACACTGGGCATTTTTAAATGCAAACTGAAAACTTACCCGCTCTCCTGCACCTCTGAACAATTTTTTGGGCCAACACCATATCACACATTTGTTTTTTATTGTTTTGGTGATTCTCTTCTCATTTTATATCACATATTTTAATCAAAAATTCAATGCATTTTTACATTTTTTAAATCTCTTTCATCTTTTATTTATTTTTATTCATTCATAAGCATGCTGAATTACCTTTGTGTATGAAATGCACTTGTCTTTTCATTACTCTAATTTTTCTGTATAGCATTATAAATAATAATAACAATAATAGTAAGCAAGAATCAACTCAAGCATAGTTTCATACATAAAATTAATGAAAAATCTCCTATTTTTTCCAAGTAACATAGAATAACTCCTAATATCTGTATAAATCATAAAAAAAGGTGATACATTTGTTGCAGGAAATGGGGCTCAAAATTTGTGATGCAGAAAAACGCATTGCTGCCTAGCAAGGGGTCTGTATGAAGTACACCAAGGGGGAGGCAAGGTTACTGCAACCATGAGAAATCATAACAAACCAAAACACAAAGTAATTGAATGCACAAACGTGACATCATTACAGGTCAACAAGCAACTATGAATAGAAAACAGAAAGAGGGCTTCCTGGCCCGAATTAGCATGTCTTCAATGCCCGAGACCACCACAGCTGTCAAAGATTCTCCTAAAGGAAGAGTCCCTATTGAATAATGCCCTGATACTACTATAGATAGGTAACATTATAACGGCTTGTATTTATTCAACCTTACAAAAGTAAAAAGAAAAATCTACGTCCAAGATCAAAAGTGCAAACTGGCGACTGAGAAGTCAGAGGGACACCTGGGTTATGAAATAAGTCTGTTTTGTCTGCTGGCTGCAGATATTCACGTGCATATCTAAAATGTTGTCTGCTGACCCTTACGCGCTGGTTTTCCTCCGCTTTTCATGGAAATGACTGGGCAGCGATGAATTAAAACCCAGCCCGCTTGCACTTCGCGAAGGCCCCAAGGAGAATGAACGCTCGATTAATGATCCGGAAAATTTTTTCCTGTTCCATTGATTAAATAACACCGACTGAATGTTTTCGCTTTTCTAATAAACTGACCTGCAGGGCCTGGATGACACGAGCAAAGGCGGTGCGCTTGGCGCTCATTTCCATTTTGTCGCTTTCAGACCTGAGACAGCTGTGACTTCAGGCAGAAAAAAAACGTGCTCTCGCAAAAGTAGTCTGACAAAAGTGGCGGCACGCGAGGCTGTAAATGACAAAATGCCGCATTACCAGGAAAAGTAATCCCGCCTCTACATCTTCGGCTGTTTCAGAGCAACTTTCTTTTAGCTCCGTTTTGTGGATGGGCAGTTCGATAACAACTACCTCCTAGCCGAAATACTATGTGGGGGAGAGCTGTATAGTGGTACTTTCATTGCTTTTTACGTATTTGCCAAAAAGAAAAAAAAGCCTGGAGCTGAGAAGCAACACAAAAAATGTACAATAGAATTGAAGCATATTTCCAAAACAAACTATACATTAAAGACTACAAAGAAGGTAACAAAATGCCAAAAACTGACACTGTCAGTCACAGACATATTTTAATGCATGTACGATATACAGTGACTCCCTTTTTGGGTTCTTTTACAGTCATTGCTAAAACAGCATAATATGAAACAGCTGTTTTATCTCCAGTAAGAATTTATAAGATGCAAAAGGCCTGGTCCAATGGTCCTGGCTGTCCACAGACTGCCTTTTGACAGTTGGTTCGAAGGCATGTTTATTCATTACATAACAGCACTGTGAGTTTGCACCATAACTTATCTTCTACCAGTAAGTCGATCCTTTTGCTCATCAGCTGGGTGATGTTGTGGATGTTAAAGAGGAGGACAAGTATTTGAGAAGTGTACTGGGGCCTGAATGAAATGTTTGGCTGATACTGAAAATATGGCAGCGGTGCTTTTTCGAGGGCTCTTGTGTAGATTTATCACTTGCTTTTCTCTGAGCAAAGCTAAATAAATACTTGTGGCAGCGCGCTTATGAATGCTTGCCAAATGATGCTGGTAATGTGGAGGTCATGTAAAAGCACAGATGTGCTGCGTAACCTTTCAGCAAGTAATGGTTCAAGCAAGTCTTTTTTGTTTCCCTCAATAATTTATAACAATCTCAGCAAAAGACAGCAGTCTGCACAATCTCAGTTTGTAGCCTTGTCTTATCACTTACGGTTTGGCCATCGCTTCGTAGATCCGATATGTCATGTGACGTGCAGGCTTTTTTTTTTTGTCTTATACACTACAACAGGAGGGAGGATTCGCACCCAATTCCTTTGGATGAGGGCTGGCAAGATGAGGGCTGTAACCTCTTACGCCACCTGCTTCTCCATTACAAGTCATTATTTCATATTTTAACTTTTTCCTCTTACGAAGTGTAATATTAGACTCATTTTTTGCAGTGTGTGATATGAATACAAACCTAATAATTCCTCAGTTGTCTGGTTTCCATGTTCTTTTTTGCTGAAACAGTGCTGCATTTATTGTACTTATAACTTAATGGCATGAGCACCTTTCCCCAGAAAATTGTTAAAAGCAAGGAAAATCCCTGCCCACCCAGCACCATTTGTCACTGTACTTTGTTTTACAGCCCCAGATATGTAGTAAATAAAATGGTGGGGAAAAAAAATCATTGCCCCGCATCTCTGGCTCTGGCCTCCTCTGGCGGGATAACAATTACCGCGGTGCCCTGAGGTATCGATCAAACAGCTTACAGATCATTGCATCTCCAGAGGAAGTCCGTCTTCATCAGCATCAAACCTGTTTGAGCAGAAAAACTGCAGTGTCCAAATGATGTTTACACTTCTGCCCTGATGTCTCCTCTTAGCAATGCACCCCCATGCGTTGTGTTAGCTCTCCTTGCAAGGCTGAAAGCAGATTAATTACCCATCATTTCCACGGGGCAGCACGAACGCCATGTAACAGCGGTCGGCCTGGAACAGTGCAATTTTCCACGATAATCCTTTGAAAAATTGCAACAACTGGGGGATCCGGGCCTAATATCCCCCCCCCCAAAAAAAAAAAAAAAAAAAATCCATTGAACTTGGGGTTATCATATCTTTTACCCAAAGAAAATTATTCCAAAATATTGAGTCATGAATATATGTGGATGTGCAAAAAAATATAAACCTGCAAAGGCAGCAATGAGCATCGATCGCAAAACACCGTGATTTTTTCCGGCTGCCTCCAGTTGTTTCAACCTGGCACTGTTCACTTTGTTTTTATATATACTAATACAGAAATGGATATGAAAAGAAGCATTTTAACTGTGTGGTTTATTACCATTTAATATGTTCACAGAGACAAGGATAACAAAATATGCAAAATATAAACAGTACGGGTTCTGAATGGCAGTGTTAATGTCAAAAAACACACAGAATGAACTCTGCAGAGCTGGGAAAAGAATAAAGCAAACATCTAAACAGTGCAACGTGCCGTTTGAGGAAATGCATGTTAATATTTTGCTACCCTAACTTGATGGTTGGCTAAATTAGTTGACTGAGGGATTAAAAATGAGCCGCAGAAGTGTTTCTCATCCAGTGCAGCCTCGCCAGCCTTTCGCGCACAGTAAATGCTCACAGTTATTAGTCAAAAAGTCTTTAGTATAATACCATAAACAATAGTTTGTGATGGAATACATGTAGATATGTGGTGTATTTTCTAACAAGCGTCATGGCTTTTAGGTGGAAAAAAGTAAGCCTTTCAGTGGTGAATTTACTGTGTTTCTCTCCATCCTCCCCCATTTCTGCTAGGGATGTTGCCCTGGGCCGTGTTTCAGCTCGCCGAGGAGGAATGGGAGCGGCAGCGCTGCCACGAAACCCAGGAATGCCTGGTGTGCTTAATGGCATCCTGGTAAACATCTGCTTGCTCCCCGTCAAATATTTATCTGTGGTGGAAAGGACGATGCAGAACCGCCTTATCGCTGTGCACACGGCTTATATAAACAGCTCTCACATGGCCGGCACCAGCTGGAGCGCACTGTGCGCTGGGGAAAATGGCTCATTTTCCCTCGCCTTATTCCGGAGGGCAGTCAGGCGCAGTGATGCGCAGTGACACACACGGGAGCAGCAGGGGTGGGGGCCCGCGCAACTGCCGGGGTCGTGAGGAAAACAACCCCTCCCGTGTCTCCCTGCCCCATCGCTCACCAACATGACACGCAAGTACATGCATGCGTATGCAGCATCTGCATTTGTTGTTCGACTTTAATTTTTCTTAAGCCGAGTTCCTCAACCCCTTTCGGTTTTCTTCCCTGTTCTACTCATTTTTCTTTCTTCCTGTATACAGTAGTTTTACTCCATGCCCAGACTTTACTTTTTGGCAGTTACTCCCCAAAAAAGTTCAAGCCCAATTAAATGTTCAGATGTTGCTCCCAACAGTCGAAGTCTTGCTCAAGCAATGTGGTCCATGGAACCATTGTGTTTCCCAAGATATATTTTTGCATTTCAATGCTTTTAATTAAAATAGCTGTTAGCCACAAGTTTAAATAACTCTACACCTTATTTCTTGATATAAACGTTGATGGTATCTATGGAAAGTGAAACACCTATGTTACAAACCGCTGGGTAAAACCATGGGTCAGTACTGAGCGGTGACACAAAATAAATACATTTTATATAATTTCAAATTTTATTAAATGTATTTGATTTGTTATAGATAATAAAATCAACTATAAGAAGCCAAAGGGGGGGTTTAGTATGTTTAATTTAAGTTTGTGAAGTGATGCACGGCGTTAAAAGACTTCCTTGGGTGGCATGGTTCCTCCAGGGTCTTTCCCAGCAGACACTGGAGAAGGAATGTCCCTTTCCCAGAAAAAATCTTCCAGCTGATCAAAATACAGGGAACTCACTGCTTAGTCGCAGCTCAGGTAAGTGGAAAAGCGTGTTCTGGAGCACGGATGTGTAGGTGTAGCTGGACCAGCCCCCTGGGAGTGGGACCAGAGGTAGCCGTAAAAGCAGAGTACTGTATATATTTATTTAACCTCTAATGCAGCGTCTCCTCACTGCAACGGCTGTATTCCTTTAGTATTCCAGGATGTCCAAAAACTGCAACCACTATTAAATTAAATTTTGATCAAATATAGAGATTATTAAATTTAATCTGCATAAATGTGACCTGCAAGGTAGTGTAACCTTTCTTTGCAATGCACTCTTATTAAGGGTAAATATCAAGGCCAAACATAAAACCATTTAACAATTGCTAAAGGCAAAAAAAAAAAAAAAATCATAATGTAGTTTTGCTACAGAAGAAAAATGTCAAACTATAGATATGTCCCCATGAAAATCTCAGAAACAATGTGCAATTTCTGAGAAATAGGTGCCATGGTGGCACAGGGCTGCTGCCTCAGAATGTCTGGGCTGTTTAGGAATGGGTGGAATTCTCCCTGTGCCTGGGTGGGTTTCCTCCAACAGGCCAAAGATGTGCAATTCAGGGAAAATGGCCAAATTTAAGTAAACTGCTTATAGTTTGAGCATATGGATAGTTTGCAGTAGATGGGTGTTCCATCCCAGGTGTACCTTCATAGCCCAGTGCCCGATGATTATGGGATAGGCTCCAGCCCGCCATGACCCTGACCCGGCTGAAGAGGTTCATGGCAATTGTTGTATGAAATTGATGAGGACATTTTGCTGATTGATAGACAATTGCAAAAATTATAACATGATTTAGCTGGATAGACCCAGAAATATACCGTACACCTTACTCAGTGCCCATGGTCTCTTTGTGACCAGCATCTGCGAACACGAAACCGGTGTTCACCTTTTGTCTACCCTGGGCCCTAAATGTCCACATGGAAGCTCCGCACATCACCAGGACAGATGTTGCATTTATGTGAAATGGCTTACAAAACCAGCCTGCGCCACTTCAATTCGGTGTGTAGCAGGCATTAAAAATTGGATTGAAGAGGATCAGATTAGATTAGGCCGGCTGGATTTAAAAATGTTAAAGCTCCGTTTATCCTTTAGCAAAATCTCCTTTCGCTGTCCAAGCCACAAGAGAGGCAGGCGACCCCAGCTCTGTCGAGCCACAACTGTTCCAGGTTTTCCTGTCAATGTTTTCATTTTGATTACTTGATTTTCCAGCTTCTACCTTTAAACACCCCCCCCCCCCTTTATTTCCAAAGGTTGGAGACCCTCCAACTCATTCTTGAATGGACTCTTTGGTCTGAGCTGCCAGCTTTTACACTGATTCCGTGTTTCTTCTTGGCTAAATAAATCACAGTGCTTTTAGGAGATTGCCTCTCTACGGAAAGCAATCCATATGATTTTTGTGTTGCGAAGCACAGCACAATGCACACCAGGAGACGCCATTATATCGGGCAAAATGGGTCAATTATTTATTTCTTCACAGAATGAGGACACGAGTACCTGCTTGAGTTTGTTACGAACCGTCCCGGGTTTGAGCCTTTTTGCAGACGCCCTTCATGAAAATCGAGAGAGCAGTTTTTTTCCCTCCTTCTTGCGATATGAAAAAATTTTACGCTACTTGTTTGCACGCATTTGCTGAGAACGGCAAAGCGATACGGGTAACCATTCACAATGCTGTTCGAGTCCACCACTGAAACTACCTTTGAGAAAAGAAATAATTTTATTATTTCCCATCACCGATGGCAACTGCAGGCAGTTTTGCGGGATGTCGTACGACAGGCAAAACCGTTACCGACAGAATTTAAGATTCCTTAATTTTTGCACTTGTGATGTAATGCATGCGAAACTGTAGTATGTTTTGCAGACAGGCAGCATGGTCAAACTTATAAAAAGCATGAAAAAGACTATAATTTGAATTCCTGTTTTTTCAAAGTAAGGTAAGAAAATGAGGTTTTTACTCCAGAGACTCCTAAGTCAGGTTAGTTGTCGCAGTATTGCTGTCACTGTCAGCAAGCCCACCACAAGCCCGCTTTTTATACATAACATGGATCAGTCTGTGAGCCGTGTTTGACTAAACATTTTTAACTCTGGTGAGGTCTTTGCTTGCTTTGATAAAACCTGCATTTAAAGCCATTTCCTTTCCTGTCGCGCTCTGAAGGCCGCAGAACTCATCAGGCTTGTGAAATGAGGCAAAGTGCACGCGCACGTCTGAGGGACAGCCTGTGTACGAGGGGCACTGAGGCGTGAGCTCCGTGTGCCAGTAAATATCACTTAAAATACCACTGTGTCACTCACATCCTTCTTCCATCATGGTTTTTACTGACATTTTTGTTTATTCGGTGTCGGGTACAACATCGTGCTCGGTGCGTGTCTGGACCATTTTGGCGCTTAATAACACGAAAAAACTGGTATAACTTAGTTTACTGGTGCCTTGTAAAAAACATTTACTGTCAGACTTAAATTTAATCTGAACACCAGGACACAGTTAACCCGTTCAACTAGAAACAGTACAGAATGTTCACGTTTTCTGAGCCCAGTGGTAATGAATATGTTTATTTCGATAATATTGTTGCAGTTATAGGCCTTGCCCCTCTGTCCATTTCCATAGTTGCTGATATTAATTCTAGAAAACCTTATGCACAGTAAACTGTTGTACATTACAGTACCGTGATCTGTTTAGCCGTAGTCTGCTAAGATTTCCATTGTAAAGCTGTGCATCAGTGTTATTATTCAGGATTTGTGTTAAGGTTTAAAAAAACCAACCACTAGTGAAAGCAGAAGGATTTTCATGTGATTTTGGGGATGAGCCATGATAAAGGTGTCTCCACGATGCTCATATCTGTGCTCCTCCGTTTGATCTGAGTAGCAGATTCTTGGTAAGAGCTGGAACGGTCCAGCTGTCTGCAGGGAAAAGGACCCCCACCAACTCGGCCACAGATTTTGCTTTTAGCCCACCTCTCCCATATGGTGCCTGGCGAGATCACAGCACCAGGGTCAGTGTCAGGGTAACAGATCCCTTTTAAGAAATCCTCACCCATGCCTCTCCTTAGTGAGAGCACCAATCTGTCCCGAGGAGCACAGATATGGTAGGGATTATGATCCTGGGGGGTGGGGGACACAGATTGCAGCGGAGACGCTCAAACCAGTGTTCCTGTCCTTCAAACTGGGGATGATCTCAGTCATCTATATCTCCTGCAAGATGGTGGTGACTGAGTTTTAAATGTCCCATCTTGGTGCACAATTTGCTGCCTGGTAAATGTGTGGGTTGCTTTGCTTCAACTCCCATGTCCAATTTGTCCCACAGAAGTGTTGGCTCAGTTGAACTCACATGTTCCACTCCTACTTTTGGCCTTCTTTTCTGAGATCGGGATCGTACAAAAAACAAACCTCTGAGTTTGAGCTCTTTCTAACCAAAAAACTTGCTTTATCAGAATAACCAAATGCACCGTACAAAGTGATGTCTCGCGTGTCTGCAGCTTCCACTTGGTTTGCTTAAGATGTTTGTCGGCGAGCCAACCATCCTTCATCATCATCATTCGCTTCATGCTCAGATGCCCACAGGCCAGCACGGCTTAGATTTATAAAATCTATCAGTTTTCCACCCGATAGCTAAACATATTCGCAACATGATAGCACATGCCCACATCTAGAAAGGAGAAAAGATGATCACGATTTTACTGTAGGACTTTTACTTTAATAATTTTATTATAGGAGCACTAAATGTAGAATTTGATACAAACATTTTGACTGTGGGGGCTTAGTGCCACCAGGCAAGGCAAGCTGTCCCTTTAACTTTGCTGCCAATTTATTAAAACACCTTACTTCTTCCAACAGTATGGAGATTTAAAATCGCACCAAACCTCAGATTGGGCTTTTTACACCCACGATCAAAATATGCTTTTATAAAGAATGCATGCGTGTAATCTGTCAGAATGCCAGACGTTTGTGGAAGGTCACTTCAAGGAAAAGTCCTCAAGGGTATACAAAATTTTTGGTGTTGTGCTAAATAATAATTTGGATTTTGCCTTCTCCGTGGGTCACATTTTTATTGTAAATGGCTGGAATTCCTGTAACTCACACTTGTGCACTTTTCTTTGTGCCTCAAAAATAAATAGGACGTTTTTGGAGCCGCCATTGTCGGACACCTGAGTTAAGGGATGGAGAGGAGAAGAATTTCTGCTTGATTCTCCAAGACAGTAAAGGTGGTTGAGGAGAGCGAGTCTGTATTCACACTGCCAACCCTGACCTTGGCACAAACGCACATCTCCAATCATTCTCCCTCCTTAGAGTGACAGCAGTCCTGGGGTTCGGGCCGGCTGACACCAACAGCGGCCTTTCATTCCAGCTCTGCCCCCTCACCTCTCGCCACATTTAATATCTGCCCATCTGTCTGAGTCAAAAGAAAAATGTTCTAAAAATCCCACTTGCTGAGGGAACCTGGCCTGTGTCATCTGAATTTTGACTCTTGAAAAATACTGGCAATATCACCAATTTCTATTTTCACATCTGCCAGCGTTGCTGTTACAGTCTTACAAAGGGGTTGTATTCTGAAAAGACTGCATACTGATCATCATTATTTTTGAACACTATTCTGAGAATGCTTTCATTTTAATTTTTGTTCCTGCATGTGCTGACCCCAGTTTGCAGTAAGTAGGTAGTAATAACCAAATTATTAAATTGCTGTCATTTGCAATGGTATTTAAAAAGCAATTCATCTGGTGAAGAAATAATAGAAATAGACAGGCTAGCTGCTGACATGCTTCCTTTTGTGTGTTTTGGTGATGACCCGTTTTGTATATTAAGTCAAAGTGATGATATTATGACAGCGATCATCATCCCCAGCAGCAGGCCCATCTCTGATGGAAACACTTGGTGCCAAATTGCACAACAAAATGGCCAACACTACGTCCTTCTGCCTGTGTTGTCTCCTGGAGAAAACAGTGTGAACTTGGCACTGATTTGTGTAACCTGAAAGCATCACACATGTAATTTTTATGTAATATTTATAATTTCTCTTGTTCAGGACAGTTTGGGTATCATTTAAACCTCGTAAATTTAAATGTCGTGTTTCTAGAATAGTTAGGATAAGGGTTAGTTTGGTTTAGGGCTAATGTTATCTTTTTATAATAGTTTTGATGTCATTTCACTAAGTAACATTAAATATTGAAGTGAACTTTTCTTGTAGACTTACCCCATGCTTGTGTTTAAATTATTTTAAGGAAATTATATTTACTGCTTGCAACTTAGAATATGATATCTGGCTAAGAATCAAAAATGAAATTTAGCATCGATTTTGGTTAAATTTCAATATAAGAATCACATGGAACTAAAGGTCCCTCCTGAGCTGGCGTTGTGACGTGAGGGAAGCTTCTGGAGGGACACATCTTCTCGAGCTGAACGTGAGTGACCTCCTGGATCTCGCAAGATACCTGGCAGAGGGAACAGAGGGAATCGCGGGAAGGGAAAGTCCAGAGTTGTGACTCTTGAGAACAGGAGTATCGAGACGGACAGACTGGTATCGTGAAACAAGCTTTGGTAATCACGCTTCTGTATCTTACGACGCTGTCTGTTGGGAAATGCACCTTTGTTTATTATAAGCAGCAATTTGCTTCAGGCAAAAGTGTCTGCTGAATGAATAAATGGAAAACAATTGGTTGGATTTTACTTGGAGCTGCGTGCGAAGCCTCCAGGTTACAGATCTGTGTCCTTAATGAATATTTTACTTCCCGTCGACATTACTAAGCAGCTCTCTGAAAATCCTCAATTTAAATTGTTGGTTTTGCTCCTCTTTCCAGCTATTTACCATCATTATTTATGTTTTAAGGTTCCTGCCATTAGTGTTTCATAGTAAAGCACATAGTGTTCAAGCTTGCCAAATGCATTATGGCAAAATCCTTCAATTTATCTAATACAGTTTAACCAGAAATGCGGGTTTTATAGGATGAAACTTTTGTTGCTACCCCACTGCCATACAGATGCCACACAGAGCTAAGAAAGGGGTCAAACCATGAAACCAACATTCTTTTTTCAAATCTCTAGCTTGGTTTCTACCCAGTACATATCATATACAAGCGGCCCAGCAAGGTTTTTTAACATCAGGCTTACCGAAAATTGTTTGATAAAGAGAAAAAAAAATTGTCTGTAATGGAATACTGATTTCCCTCACCTCCAACAGAAAAGCATGTTTTCCTGGTGGTTTGGGAAGGTGTATAGCAGATGGCCCGAAGAAATCTGCTCGGGACCCTTTCAAATGTAAAGTTTTGTCTGTGCTCACCTTTGTGACATCAGCCTCCTGCTCTCTGTTGACACAAGGTAGACACAGTGCACTTCCCTTCCTTTCTGACATGGGATTTTGCTTCCACCTGGTGGAAAAATATGCACAAGCCTCTTAGACTGTATGATACTATATTTTAACCTGCCAGAATCCCAGGCAATCCCATGATTTACTAGATTTGCAACTGCATTCTTGTGCAGATAGTCTGTTGCCTTGCATTCTGAAAACTGTTGCTGCAAATCCCACTCCTGCTTAACTGTAACCTTAACCAGCATATAAACACCTATTTCAATATTGTTCAGCCTTACTGAAACCTGCCCCAACCCTTGTGTCATGGAGTCCAGCTCTACAGGAGCAGTTTTGCAGCTTCAGACAACCATCTATCTATCTATCTATCTATCTATCTATCTATCTATCTATCTATCTATGGGCCACACATTAGAATGCTGAAATCTCCCTGCTATAACACTTAATGAATTGCAGAGGTTGCTTTGCAGATGATGCATCCTTTCTTGTTCCAAGTCATTTGTCCAGAGGAAAAATGTGTGAACCTGCTGTTCTTAGGGGCTTTGCTATATGAGCAGGACAATAAAGAATTAATTGGACACAGAACAGACATAGCTCATGGTTATAACTTATTTATATGAGCATGTCAGCGGGTTTAAATTGCTGGATTTGCTAATTCAAAATTTACGAGCCTTTTTTCCACCTCGCAGTTCAAACCTATGGGATTATTTAGTGCCCTCGGATCCCCGTTCTGCAGAACCCTCCGGGCCTCAGACATTGATGGACTAATCACTCTGCCAATGAGCTAACAAATACTGACCTTCTGAAGTCCGGGTGCATGTAAGTCAAAGTGTGTTATCTCCATCGATCAGTAAATGGAACATCAAACCAGCCCTTATCAGACATCATTGTGTCACACGACACAGTTCGATACACATTCAGCGCCACCGGCTCCCAAGAAAAGAACCAACAACCTTGAATAGCAATTACATTTTTTTTTAAAAATAATATCTGACTGCTGTACAATGAGGCATCTTTATTAAACACCTTCTTTCTGTTCCCGGTCAGACTTTATCAGACCAAATGACAGAATTCATCAGCATGACACTTGTAAGAGCTCTTTTTTAAATGTATGTTTTTTTTTTGTTATTACAAGCTTCAAGCCTGACTTAGCTAAATAAGCACATTTTCATATGCTGCTAAATAAAAGCAAACAAATAACATTGTGATGCGAGCTTTAGAGGTCACAGAGTGAAATGCTGAAAGAGGAGCCAAATAGAAATGCAAAAATTGACCGCATTTGAGACCTGCAGTGGTGTCGACTCAGGCAGTTGTCGCTTTTCATAGTTAAAAAAACACGGCAAGAACATTCTGGGAGTCAGGTTGTCCGTGTAGATACAGTGTAGGCATCCTTAGTGGAGGGGGCTTTAAGGACACACCACTGGACCGTGACTAAGGATGAGAACCAGATGAATTGGGGATGGAAGACAAAACCTAAACGCACGCCAGAATGATGCCCAAACGACACCACAGATTTCTGGAGCAGAACTAGCTTTCTCAATGGATGTCAGCCATGTCGGCACTAATGGAATATGACGTGGAACATAATGCACCAACTAGGTCCTGCACAGCCAGGAGTAATGGCTTATAAATTCAGGCCCCCAGAGTAGGAGCTGTCAAGAGCGCGGCAAGGCACGAATGGCTAATGTTTTTCATCTGCCTCCCCCATCGCCCCTACACTGCCCCCCTGGCTAAAAGACTTAGCAGCGCAGGACTGTTCGTGCAGCGGTGGTCCCCACTGCACTGGCGCTCTCCACGCTATGGTCAGGCCCCAGCGCCCATGCTGAAAAACTCCACCTTTTTCATTAATTACCGCCGATGCGGCAAAGTCCGTGACCCACGGCTTAAGCTTAAATCAATGGCGTGGGCTGAGGGCCCACGTCAATATTTTCCAAAGTGCAAAAAAGGCTCCGAGATAGGCAGGGCCAGCCCAGTAACTGGCCCGAGGGCCGGGTCCCTTTTCGCCGTCACTCCAGGCCCCGGCTCCATAGAGGCCATTGTCCCTGCGGAAGCGCTCCCCATCCAACTCCCCCACCTCAGTCTCGGGTCCACGCTGTCACTCTGTCACTCTGTGAGCACTGCTGCCGGGAAAATCATTTTACTTGCTTGGCTGTTTGCTTAGCAGGCCTGTAAAATAAAATGCATTTAATCGTGCACCAATGGCTAACGCATCCTCACTTAGCTCTGCTGGAGAGCGATGCTATTCCAAAAAAGTATCAGTTTAAATAAAGTTTCGAAATCACGTCACACTCTTTCACGTTTTCAAACATTTTTATTATTATGGTATAGCCATCAGATGATTTTTGTTTATTTACAAAGTAAAAACATTAGAATTAGCAGAGAAATGAGGTAAACAGCAAGGGGAACATTTTTTTGAGTGAATGCCAGCGCATGGCTGCACACCCACACATTTGAAGCTAGAGAGCCCAATTAAAATAAGAAAGGTGTCCTCAGACTGTGGGGAGAAACTGGGGCAACCAGAGGAAACCCACGCAGACACAGGGCGAGCGTGCAAACTGCACAGATTGTGCTGCGTTTGAACTGACGCAGCCCAGGAGCCTCAGGGCAGCAGCTCTATTCACTGAGGCCAGTGAGAGATGTGTGGCCCTTAAGTGCATTCGTAATTTTTTGCATTTTGGAGATGAAACTGAATTACTAGCATAAAACTAAAATCATCAAAGACTTTTTTTAATCCAGAAAAATAATCAAATCACAAAAAACAAGGGGAAGAACCAGTATAACCAGGAATTGAAAATACATGCAGTTACATAATTCAACATGGTAGTGCCTTTGGCCAAAAGGCCCTTAATATTCATGTCTCTGTGTTCTGTCTCCCCAGTTGCCCAATTGGAAGAATGAGCCAGTTAAGAAGGCACTTAAGCAATGAAGACACCTGGAGAGGAAGGTGAAGACCTGTGCCAGAAAAAGGTGTGTGGTTCATTATACAATGTTAGTTTAGTCTTATTGTACTGGTGTAAATACCTGTAAATGTGAAGCAACTGTCAGAAGGGGCTGAGGCTGTTTACTTTGATCAGTTTTTCTCCTGGTTTTTACTGTGTTGAGGAAGCCAGGGGAGGACAGTGTACTTTCCTTTGTTATGAAAAGGAGAGGAATTTTTGTTTGCACTGATGGCTTTGGTCACCCCTGAAGAACAGGCTTGGTTATTTGGCAATAATAATAATTTTATAAAGTTTTCCAGGTCCTGAGGCAGCAAAAATATCACAGCAACAAACAAACATGGTGGTGGTTGTGTAATGGTAAGGGGAAAATTTGCTGCCTCAGGACCTATTACTGAAAGGCATTACTGAACCACTGTACCAGAAAATTCTCAAAGAAAATGGCTAGTCAAATCCGTCACAATGAAGTGTAACTAGGTTATGTAGCAAAGATGGAAAATTTGACCAAGTTCACAGAAAATAGGTTTGTCTGACAATCACATTTAACAGTTATCCTTTCCATTATAAGTATCTGGGTAGAGGAAAACATTGCTCTCCATTTCCCCCATGATTTCGGTCAGAACACCCAGCCGTAGAGTACTTTTGATGGTCATGCCCGTCACATCCACACCAAGTGACGCAGCCCTGGGCCAACTCCGAAAAAGGTGTGTCAGAGGTTGTCTTCACAGCTAGCGAGTTTCACCAGGTATTGAGCAGCTCCAGTCGGGCGCCAGATGGGTGATTGATTTTGGCTTCCGGTCTCCAAAGAGGAGGGATGCAGGCAAACCGCAAGGGGATCAGCTTTCGCCCTGATCAATGGTGCAGGTGCTGTGGTCCAGGCTCCTTGAGACCCCTGGTGCGCCGTGTTGCCAACTGCTGCTGTCTGTAGTGCTGCAGGCATCAGATCGTCAAATGTGTCCAAATGCTTCATCCCCACAAGTCACATCACATATGTATTCTGAAAATGGCCCACACATTCAAGACAGTACAGGATGTGGAAACACAGAAACTGCAATAAATGCAAATCTGCGTACATTTATTGGCCATCTGCTTACTTAGCAGATGCCTTTGTCAAAGCGGCATACAGTGACTACTGCATAGTATTTAGTTCATTCTTTTATCTGTAGTGACTTAGTATTACATGCACTATAACAAACTCATTACAGTCATTCATATAGCAGGGAAGGCAGCATACTTACACTATATGGCCAGCAGTATGTGGACCCCTGTGTCAGCCTCACCCATGCAGCATGCAAACACATACTAGACAATTGTGTGCTTCCAGCTTTGTGAATGCAGTTTGGGGAAGAAGAAGCTTTGTTCCTGCTCCATGATTACTGTGCCACCCATAAACACATGGTTTGCCCAGGTTGGTGTGGAAGAACTTAAGTGGGCTGCACAAAACCCTGACCTCAACCCAACTGAACACTGTAGGGATGAACTAGAATACCAACCACAAGTTAGGCCTTCTTGGCCAACCTCACTGATGTTTTTGTGGTTGAATGGGCACAAATTCCCCCAATCTCGCTCCAAAATCTGGTGAAAAATCTTCCCAGAAGATGGAGGCTGTTATAGCAGCAAAGTGGGGGAGAAGACTCAATATTAATGCCTATGGGTTTGGAATAGGAGGTTCAGTAAGCACATACGGGTGTGATGCTCAGTTGTTCACATACCTTTGGCCATGTAGTGTACATTCAGTCACTTGGAAGTCATTTGGAGTTATCAGTTTGCATGAAGTGTGTCCTTAGGTTGGTTGAGGAAAATGTGGCACCTGCAGGAAACCCACATACTCACAAGGACAGTTTACAACCTCCACATAGACTAAACAGGGACCAAACCCACCCTCCAGAAGATACAAGGCAGCAGCGCTACCTGCTGTGCCAACATGCCAGTGTGTGTTTAACACCCATTTAGTTTTAAATCACTAACACAGCCGGCTGCCCAGAGATTCAACGCCTAGGATAGAACTTTCAGCACCACCTCCTGCACAGCCTCCTTAAACAAAGCGCTTACCCTGAATTACTAGAGCAAAAATTACACAGCTGTACAAATGGGTAAATAACTGTAAGTCACCTTGGAGATAAGTTTCAGCTAAATTAATAGACGTAAATGTCCTTCATGAAGTTCAAGAATAAAAATGGAAACGGAGCACAGAGACACTGAGGCTCTGGGTCAAATCCCATACACAGACAATGTATGGAGGGACTCTTGTAGTAGATGGAGGAACCATGCTGTTGAAGATGGTTTTGAGGCCTCCAGTCATGCAACTCTGAGCCATTATTAACCTGTAGTTACCCAACAGCTTTTTCCAAGATAATGCAATGTTTATTTATTTATTTATTTATTTATTTATCAATTTGTGCTGCAGAATTATTTTTACTGTATTAATTCAGGGTATGTACCATGATTTACTCTATGTTGATGATACCACAACGGCAGTTGAAAGCAAAGACAGCCTGAGACAACTGCTTATCGCGATCAAAGAAGACCATCTTAAAGTGACAAGGCTTCAAGTTCCATACCTTGGATCCATCATCTTTAGAGAAAGACATCATGCTTTACAAGGCTGAAGGTCACCCCACAAGAGGAAGACAATAACTGCAGCAATGGATGGCCCCCAAAGCTGAGCCATTGGACTCGAGAAGCACAATTCAGGGCAACTATCCATAAGGTCACCATGAGTTGACATGGATCATCAAGGGTACAACAGGAGAACCAAAATTCAAATAAGAGTCCTTCAACTGCAAAATGATGGCTTCAGCTAACTCTGCCCAAAAATGACAGACTGACAGCATGAGCCATTTAAATCTGCAAGGGGTCTCCACAGCACAAGGTCCACTGGGTCATGGAAAAATCCAGAAAGTTTATACTTGTCTTCAGGGAAATGAGCTACTGTAGAAAAATCAGCATATCAAATAAGCTCTTTCAGCAATTTAAAAACAGGTGTTTCATAAAAATATGCATGTATTTATATATATACTTATTCTATTGCCAAAGTCTCTGTAGTGCTTCACATCTAACCCCTAATATAATAATATGCTAATATAATGCATTAAGAAATACCATAGCATTGGCATATTAAGGTAAATTTAATAGCTCATTCAAAGTATATTATTGTGTAGTTTAAAACTTGAATATTTCATAATGTTACTTTTCAGTCTCTGCTGTTTAATTCTGAGGCCCAAGTCTTATAAATAAATGGTAGATGGGGTGAGGTGGGGATTGGAGGGTGTATCTGAGAAGGTGCAAAGTGCCCCCTTCAGGTTAAAGAGGGGCTGTGCCATCCTGTGGAACAGATTCTTTCTCTACTTGGATGTCTTCTGTCACCTCAGCTTGTGCAGTCCTGTTTTAAATACCTGGGCACCTTTATTGTGTTGTATGCTGTGCTGTTTCCAAATTGTGTGACATTAACACGAATCGTGCTTCCATTTAATATAACTGAGGTTTTAATGTTGTTTAACCATAGCATGGTTGGTGGTATTTTGGACTTTATATGTGGCAGGATTTTTGATATATATGATTAAAAGTGTCTGTCTGCTCACAGACAGATGGGGGGGGGGTGCTGAGGGACCAGCGCCTAGCACAGGCTTGCCATCTAATGGTGAACACTGGTCATCACACACCGAGAGTTTTGGCGTGAGCCGCGTGATGGTGTCTTATAGGCAACCTGCTTGCTTTTAAAATATCTTGAACACTGAGTCAGGCTTGCAGATGGTTTTATTTCAGTTTCTTTTTGGCATAATATGTCTGTTGTTCTGCAAAAAGGATTTTGTCTGAATAATCAAGCTGCATATAAAATCAGTATTTTTTAGAGTTACTTTATGGAGATTTATTCACTTTTTCAGTGTCATTTGTGATACTGTAGTAGGGTCAAGGTGGCAGAAGCAAGGTGGCAGCTAGTAAGATAGCCAGGAGTACAGCAGTGACAAGTAAGGTGGCAAGTAAAGTGCACTTTGGACAGGGTATCACCCCACTGTAGGTCAAGCTACTCCAAAGGTGATGTTTTGACATACAGGTATATTCACGTAACGTAATGTTTCAACTTTTTGCAGAACTAATGTGGTTTATTAATTCAGGTTTTTCAGTTTCAGATGTCCTTGCCCAGGTGAGCCAGGCAGGGTTGATCAGATCCCAGCCCGCATCCAGGCAGTGATGTCTTGAACCTGCAGCTCACCTGTCCAGATCCATAGCCATGTAGATACCCTCACTGATGCCTTTGTAACAGCATTCATGACCTCTGCTGCCTTAAATCTGTAACTTAATGCTGAATATAACATTTTCAGTAAGTGACCATAACAGTTAAGCCAGCAAGTTTTGTTTTCCACTTTAATGTCATTCTTCACCACTACCCCACCAGCTGGAACCAGGGGAATTGCTGTGTGCGGAGTGTCACACCTCGAAGGAATTCTGTCTTCATATCCCCTCAAATGTCATGTCCGCTAGGATCTTTCCCTAAACAGCAACATGGAAGCCTACAGTAGGCACTCAACGATGAAAGAAAACATTTTTGTTCCACTTTACGGTTCACAGCTGGATAATACATTCTTTTAGTTGGATCATGAGTTTTACTTGCCTTCTAATCTGCACTCCAATGTCAGTGTTAGCCATGGAATATCACTAGCTTACTCAGTCAGACAACCCTTAAACAGTTTAATAACTGGGTGGCTTTTTAAATAAAGTAGATTTCTGGACACCTTCCTTTACTCGTATAATTTTAAATACAACAGACTTGTGAGTATTATTTCTTACCTTTCCTACCCATGATCATCCCCTTAACTATGAAGCTGTATCTAAACTGAATGAATACTGAACAACCAGAAGACGAATCAGATAAATAAAACGTTTATATGATATGAATAAATTCATACCAGTTCGCTTTAACTGACTTAATATAAGCTTGCGCAAGTGAATGAATGCATGATTCTATAATAGGCTAGCACCCCTTAACTAGGTGAAAAGAAGTAAGGGAAAAAATAAATAAAGGAATGTAAAATTTAAATTAAAAACTGCAATGTAACAGCAATATATCGGGTTTTCAGCATCTTTACTAACATCTCTCACGCCGATCAACAACATTGATACAAACGAACTGGACAGAAATTCCTATCGAAATGGCAGCAGAAATGAAATGAAAAAACAAAAAGCAAATGTGACTTCTGGTTGGTTTGCCTACAGGAAAAAGAGAAAGATGGCAGAAAACGCGACTGTACTTTTGCTGTTTTGGTTGCAGGTCATTTTGCACTTCACTTTGTTTTCAACAAGAAACAAACACAAACAGTCTAACAAAATAAACAGTTTTTTCCCCTTTTTTGTCTCCTGTATGCAGACCACTAACCACGGTTATACACAGCACAGAGTGCTTTCACACTTGTATTTTCAGAGGAGCATGGTGCAATTTTACAGTAAAAAAATACCACTAGAGGCAACAAAATTCTAAAGCCAAAACAGGCATACAAATAACAAGGTACTAGAAAAGGAGAGGGTAAATATTGTCATGCCCTGAAAAGGTAAGTGAGGTTAACACAATAAGTCAATGTTATTGAACACAATACTGACAAATTGTTCACTCTCTACTGAGTATTTGCCTCAATTTCACAACCACTGACCTTTTCACAAAAAAAAAAGTGGCTTTAAAAAAAAAAAATTGGGATGACTTCCACCAGTACCGACTGCAATAAATCTACCGTACTTCTATCACGTACAAATTTAATTTGGCTTTTTGGTTGTGAAATATTACAGTTTCTTTCATTTTAAGCCTTACTATTCGCAACTCTAATTCCTTTACACTTGCAAAAACTGTAAATAATCAATTTTGGTTATTTACATTTTTAGTATTTCATTTAACTACATAATCAAGAAATCTGGCCTTTTTCTATGATAAAAGAAATAAACAGTATTTAACAGTAAAAAAACAAAGCAATTGTATACTTTTACACATCCCAGAGGTCACCTTTAAGAAATGCAGAATCTGGATTCTCCTTCCTGTGGCCCTGTTTAATGAGTCTTATGACTCCCTGGATTTCAAGGACAGATCCACCATGAACGAATGAGGAACATTTTGATGTTCTTTAAAATGTGTCTCTGCTCTTTTGTCTGAAACATGAGAAGACGAAAGACTTCTACGGATCCTGAATGAAAGCGACTTGAGGCTTGGAAGATGGAGAGGACTGGCAGGGAGGACCGATGGTGAGCAGCTTCTACCTGGCTTGTTCTTGTTCTGTCATTTGCTTGAGGGGGTCCAGCAGGTCGGTGGGGGTGAAAATGTGACTGGAGCCTGCATTTTGGGCAGCCATAAAAGAGACCGAAATGCGCTGGTTACAGGCAGTATTTGTCTTCAGAGATTACAAAAAAAAATGCAATTAAAAGTCAATATCTCTAATAATCTGGTTTTTAACAACATGAGGAGCCAAGTTATGACTTTTAAATTAATAAATGGAGAAAATGAAGCAATGAAGAGTTTGCACAGACAGAAGCTGCACCAAAGTGGGTTAACACAGGAGGGGTAGGAGCCACATTACTATTCCGCAAGGGGTTCATCTCAAGCGGCTGTCCTTACTTCATCAGCTCTCATCCTCCTTCTCTTACTCCCCGCTTCAGTCCTCGGCAGGCTCTGGCTGCTCCTCGGTGGGCTCATTTGGGTCAATGAAGTCGGGGTGTCTAAGGTCCGTAAGGAATTTTTTGGGGGTGATGGTGTGCGTGGATCCTGCAGAATGAACAGGGGGCCCCACATGCTCACTTCCTCTCATCCTACCTGCCTGAGCCTCAGTCAGCTTAGCGGCCTTTTACACAGCAAACCATCCTTCCAGCTTCTCCGTGATGATGAGTGTAATGTCTTTAAATTTTGTTTTCTTTTACACCTATGTACTCCAACAGCTGCATCATTAAGTAATAAGTTGATAAATTTAACTTAAAACACTGTTAATTCATTCATTGCTACCGAGCAAGTGGAACTGTCTCTCATCTGTGACAACAGGGCACAAAGGCCCATTGGTGTTACTGGATAGGCGTGAACGTCAGAGATTCTATGAGCCATTAGTGGGGACTCCAACAAAGGGCCCAGAAAGATATTTGAATATGCTTGCACATTCATTTTATAAAAATCAGAACTGGGTATAATGTATTTAACTGAAACAAACATTTATGCAATCCAAACTAAATAGAAGCACTGAATTTCCAGTTTAGCCCAGCCTATGAAGAATAGGCAGTGGCTACAACGTGGCCACAATTCAACAGTGTGTGTGTTAAGCAGCAGATTTAAAACAAAAAACCTTGAAAATTATTACTGCTGTTGCTCTTGGTAGAAGTGTGAATAAGGTTTCACCTTTTTGCACTTTGCACCCTTGTTCCCCAATGGATGACTCACCGATGATGACCTCCCATTTGCCGTTAGCCTGCGTGACCTCGTACGCACAGCGCATCTCGCTGAAAGATACCCCACCGATGATGAAGATTATGGCCCGGGGTCCAGTGCGAACCTCAGTGGTAGTCTTGCTCTTGTGCCAGTTGCCGTACCGAGCACTGTGATGGGCCAGAAAGGTGGGTAGGAGCAGGAGAATGGGGTGGGGGTGGGCATTAAAATCCCATTTTCACAAACCTATCCTATGCTTATGAGTTTGTTTAAAACAGCCTCCCTTTTTCCTCTGTACTCACGTGCAGAAGATAAAGGCAGGACCCAAGACAGAACATCAGTCTCATGACCCCCGCCATTACCTGCTGGTGGTGCTGCTGTGTGAAGAAGAGGAGGAGCGTGCGGAGATAAACGGATACAGCTTTGGGTCCAGCTTGTCTTCAACAATTTCCTGCAGGTACAGACAAGGGTATGCTCAGGGGCATTACAACTCAAGGGAAAAGTGTGTGTGTGTGTGTGTGTGTGTGTGTGTGTGTGTGTGTGTGTGTGTGTGTGTGTGCACGCACACATGTGGGTACATGTGTGTTTGAGAGAAAGGGAGAGAAAGGGAAACAGACACAGAGATGCAGAACCGCTTGCCTCCATGAGGTCCTTGATAACTGGGGTCCACCGGGACAGCTGGTAGGTCTGCTCACTGACCCGCTCCTTGCGGTCTGGCTTTTTTCCACGGCGTGCAGTAGACTGCAGAGACACACAGCACAGTGTGACAGTAAAAGCCTAACCTGCCACTAGGCCACATCCTCTCTACCAGTAAACCTTCAAAAGGTACATCCAGTAATCCTGGCTGCTGCAGCACAGTACTGGAATGGTATTCTAGGTATTACATGGTATTGTGGTATTCGAGTTTGTTTTTGAATACTGAAAGTTATCTCACGTCTGAGATGATGGGCACACCCAGGTGGGCTATATTGAGGATGATATCGCTGTCGTCCGGAGGGATCTGTGCATGTTGAAGGAGTTTGCTCAGGTTCTCCTCCGTGATCCCTGATATGTGCACATAAACCATTTGCAGCGTAAGATCTCCCACCACAAAAGATGAAGGTCATCTAGTAAGAACCAAAAGGACTCTTCAAACGCATCCACATTGCATGGCCAAAGGTATGTGGAACCTCACTCTTCTAATGACTGAGCTGAGCTGTTTCAGCCACAACCAAGCAGCATAAAAACACATTCTAGAAAATTGTGTGCTTCCAGCTTTGTGGCCACAGTTTAAAGAAATGCTTTCCTGCTCCAGCATAAATGTGCCTTCTCTCCTGACCTCACTGATGCACTTGTGGCCGAAATTCCCAAACTCTGATGGGAAGCCTTCCCAGACTAGTGTGGCCTGTTATAGCAGCAAAGTGGGAACAAATCCGTATTAATGCCCATAGGTTTGGAATGGGATGTTCAACAAGCACATATGCGTGTGGTGCTCAGGTGTCCACATACTTTTGGCCATAGAGTGCATATCAACAAGGAGGCATCTTCAGCAAAGGAAAAGATGATCTGCTTCCACCCACACTCTGTGTGCCAGTGTCTGAAAACATGTGTACATCTCACCATTTTTGAGGAATATGTAGAGCAGGATGATGCGTATCTTATCGTACGTGCTGACATTGGCATCTAGCAAGACAGGGACAATAGCCCTCATGGGGTCCTTGATCTTCTCTCCTTCAGCATCCATGCCCATTGCCAGGTCCTTAGAATGAGTTGCACAGTTAAAAGAGGTCTGAGGCCAAAGAAGAACCGCATTTTGTGAACCACACTGATATGTCTTCAGAAAGGTGCTGTCACCTGTTCCACACGACACAGTTTGTCCACATTGCCCTGGTAGTGCTTCATGCAGTCTTCGGCCAGGTGCAGATGGGTGGAGTACTGAGAAAGAACGTGAAAGACAGCGCTGGTCAACAGTAAAGCCAACATCAATGCACCAGTGTATTTTTCCAGGACCACAGTTTTTGATGCACATTACATGAGCAAAAGGCCACAGAACTGAGGGTGAGATAAGAAACGTGAAGGTGGATGCAGCAGAGATGATGCAAGTTGACACCTCTGACAGAAGAACAGGCCAAAAAGACAAAAGCAGTTGGGTTTTGAGACTTTTCTGGAGACTGACAGGAATTCTGCAGTTTAAGATACAGAGGAAGCTTATTTTATCACATCAGGACCAAAACTGAGAACAAACAGATTTCATTCTTGGAACTTTTGAGATTGGGACCATAAAGTGGCTTTTGCTGGGGTGTAGCAACATTTAATACCATCACAGCTGGAGGTAATATGAACAAAGTCAGGGTTACTTCTAAACTTTAACCTATTTCTACAGCTAAATCATTTTGCTGAAGGAGATTACTGAGCTCCAACCAGACAGAAAAACAGCAGAGTTTTGACAGTTTGGGTTTTTTAAATATCGGAATAGCGGTTGCCCTTTGTAAAGCTGCTGAAAACAAAGCGTATCTCTGGAATCAAGACTTTTGGTTGATGCTCTGATGTGGGCAGTGGTCTCACCTTGCTCAGTTCCTTCTGGTACTGGGGCATCTTCTTCAGCATCTGCGACAGGTCTCTCATGGTGGTCTACAGCACACAGAGACATATGGAAAGGTCGGTGACAGAGATGGGGAGCTGGGACCCCGACACAGGTGCCTGACTGTTGGAATTGTTGTGACTCAAAATGGCGATGCACTGATTCCCTGTTAGCCTGTTTTTTCACTTATCTGGACTGTGAATATTAATATGGCTGATGTTTAATTGTTTCGGTTCTTCATCGATCTGGGCTGTGGACTGTGGTTTAGGCACAATGATAAACTGAGGTGGGATTTGAAACATTTGTCACGTATGTCAGAGAGCGTGTGAAACGCACTGCATTGTGGGAGCTAAGTACCCACAACTTCAGGCCTGTTTTTGAGCCTCTGCTGTCTTGCTTGCACGTTCACATCTTCGTGTTTGCGTCCTCTGTTTGGCCCAACTGAACTTTAATTTTGGAAAGATTTTTTTTTTTTTTAATGTGACACAGCTGTTGTCTTCCTTAAACACAGCCCACGGTACGTTTATTTATGAAATCATTACTTTTAACATTTGCTTACATACGCTGCACTTTCCTTATGCTATTAGGTGCATGAATTCAGGTGAACTCAACTTAACAAAGTGGAATTTTTCTACCTAAAATAATGGGCTAAGAAATGTTGTCCTGTTCATCAATATGCACAAAGAGATTAGGACTAGATAGGGAGGAGCATTTCCTTTCCAGAGAAGGTACCTTCTCTCCTGTGTTCATCTTTTTGCTGGCGGAGAATTCCTTCAGAGAGCGGGTCACCTCCCTGTATGCATATAAAAAGTGCACATGTATATAAGTGAGAGAGAGAAAGCAGAAAAAAGAAAAAGCGTAAAAATAAAATTCACTCTGGTTGGTTCTTCATGGCCAGACAGAGACAAAAGGAAAAATTTGTTATATACTGATGCAGTCAAATGCTTGCCGTTGCCTATTTCGAATGAAGAAAGCCAGAATTATAGTTAATGATTATTATTATTTTATTTATTTAATTAATTATTTAAGCTGTTACGATAACAAGCCTGAGAACAAACTCTAAATACAACATTCAAGGACAACAGACTATAAGATTAGACAGCACTTTTATGTCTCGTGGAGATGTCAGGTGTAAAGGGACTCACTGGGACACCTCAGCTATGTGTTTGTGTCGAAGGGCCACCCACAGGTCATCGTCCTCGTCCAGCAGCACTTCCTTCACACAGGTGTCCCCCATTCCACTGGTCTCATACCTGATACACAGAGGGGGACACAAATAGCTGAATGGAGATACAGAGAGGAAAATACCTAACTGGGTAAGACAGAAGTACCTATGATCCTTATGATAGTTAAACTCACTGCCCTAATAATAACAAAGTATTTATTAAAATATTCATAGCTGGGAAATATGAACAAGACTAACTTATAGACATCATTCTCAATGGGCAGCAGGTCATAACCCATGGCTTGGAAAGTCAGCTCATGTAAGACTGGGGTGATGGTGTCGAACCCACGGTCCAATATGAACAGCTGGGACCGTGCCTTGTCTGGACCCTGCAGGGATGAGGAGACAGGATGGAGTGAAGGAAGGCAAACACCAAGAGTCTGCTTTTGTGAATTTAATCCCTGTTAAGCCCATCGATATCCATAATAAAAATTACTGGGACCCAAGCTATATTTATCTTTGTTTATAGTGAAGAAGGAAAAAATTCACAAAATCTTGGGGAACAAAAACTGTTCCTGGCATGAAAGGCAAAATAAAACCCACAAACTACATCTAACTGATGAAGTAAGTGACCAGAAGTTTCATGACTTCAGGACTAAGAAGTGAATTAATCTGATTCACAATTGAAAGAAGTTTTGTTTTTTTGCATGCTAGCAGTACATTTCCATTTATTTAGCTGACACTTTTCTCCAAACTGACAGTATTATACTATGTACAGTTATTTAACCACTTATACATCAAGGAATAATTTTACTCTTTCGATTCAAGGGAGGTACCTTGCTCAAGGGTAGTACAGCAGGAGGTGGCATTTGAATCTAGGCCCTTTGAGTCTCAATGCAGCAGCTGTAACAACTACTTTAACTGAAATATATATGTATATATACACAGACAAACACACACACAAAGGCAAAGCTTGGCATATATTAATCTTCCCCTACATTCTCTTTGTAATCCTCCTTTCTCACTTGTACCTTGTTGCTATAGCAACAAGAAACTATGATACCTTGCAACAGCTCTTTCCTCTCTCACCTCTCCCATGGTGGGGTCGTCTGCTTTATATGCATCCAGCTTCTCCTGGAGCAGCTGAGCAAGGATGGCGTTGTCTTTGTACTCTCTGTAGGAGAACAGAAATGGTGACCGCCATCTGCATGCCACTACTGGGGTCACAAAGATCATGGTCACAGGACTTAGACTGAAACAGGCGCAACCCGACTTGGGATCGAAGCCTGACGCTCCCTCACCCGCGGTACCGGATTGCAGGGTACTCCTTTAGTGTGGCACACAAAGTGGCGATCTGCTCAGCTGTGCGCTCCATTACAGCGTTCTTCATCTGGGCCTTGTATGGGCTGTATAGGACTTGGAAGGCATCTGAGTGGTCCAGAGAGTACACCTGTGAACAGAGGGACACACGGCGCTACTTCAGTTTCATAGACTCAGCCTGCGCTCACCTTCACTTTCACCAGATCCCCCTTCAGACAAGGGAGCAGGCACACCCTATTGTCACAGTCAAATAAAACAGTACTTTAGCGCTGAATTAGGATCAACAAAGCTGCCTTACATAATAGTAGCTAAATTTAACTCATGTATACAAAAATATTTTGGAAAATACTTCCATAAATACCAAAAACTTGTTGAACGTCAGTGACAAATTTATTTCTGTGCAAAACTAAGTCCCACCACTAGATGTCACACTTTTATTCTATTTTAAAAGCATTTGGCTCACGTAAACTACACAAACCATAATTCTTATGTTATCTACAACTGTAATCCTAATTATTAATTGTAGTGAATCCTAATTATGAATTATATAATTTAATTTAGAATACAAAGTATCCTTCCTATACGTTAGCAATCTTTCAATGAATGGATGCGGGAATTTGTGGAAGTCTGTATTCCACAGAGATTGTGTAACTATAATAATTCACAAAAAAGATGTTGTCATAGTGTAAAAATTGAACAAAGAGCATTCAACTTTGAACAAACACACAAAATGGTTCATGTGTTCATGTTGCATGATCAGGACCAGGATACTGGGTTCAAAGTGGTGCACGATGAACCCTATCAGCCGCAAGCCGAGTTCTCCTCACGCTTGCAGAAATCACTGTCTGCCCACTGCTTCCTCGAGTGGAATCAGATAAAATGATGACACAAGAGCCATGTGGAGATTCACAGGGCATCACGGGTCAACATGGAGCTGGGCAGTGCAGCCGGGTTGTGTTGTAAACCGTCCGGTGGGTGGATGAGAGGCTCTAATCCTCTTTCCCTGTATTAACCCCTTAGGAATGGTGGGGGGCATTAATGCACTGTCGTCTGTTGGGTCTTTCTCAGCAGTTCATCTGCTGTCAATACCCAAGCATGGTTAGTCAAACTGCATTCTGCATTCTCCTTGTCAATCTCACAAGATTTTGCCCAGTTACATTCTCTTTTCTACAATCCTTCCTTCTCTATTTTACACTGCTCTGCACTCTTTGACAATAATCCATGCATCCTTCTGTTTCCTGTTTCCTCCTCCGCCACCCCCACCCCCCCATTTCTCCTGCACCCATCTGTTCAGGGTCACATGACACCCTGTGTGATATGCAGATAGGTCTCTCCAGTCGTCTAATCCCGCGATTTTCCTATTGGATGTTGAGAATCACCCTTTGGATTAATTATGAGGAGCAGGGGATTGTGGGTCCACTGAGCTAAAGCTGCCCCGGATGCACTAGACCACAGGGAGAACCTCTAAATGACAAACTATTCTTTGTGCAAACATTGTAACCTTAGCAGCCCATTTAGTACCTCCCCCGCCCTCCTAAATAAGGTAGCAGCCCCTCGCACAACACCCCTCCCGTCTTGGTTTCCACCTGGGTGGCCCCCGTGTCCGTGCCTCTGTATAACTGCTGAGTACCTGCGTCACAGTCTCTCACCTGTGACTCATAGGGCAAGAAGGCGATATTGATCTCGGTCAAGGTCTTGATGGCTTTGGAGGCGCGGGATTTCACCAGCTCGTTGAACAAGGGGTCTGGGCAAGCTGTTGAGAGTGGGAGTGGGAACAGAGGTCAAAAGTGATTCCTACAGAACAGAAGGCCACAGAAGCAGTCCCAAGCATCTCCTGGGTACTTACAGTCAGTAAAGAAGACATGAGCTCCTCTGTACTGGACATTCTTGGGATCCCTGAAATCAGCAATGAGGCCTTGAATGGACTGTGGGAGTGAGGGAGGGCATGCGAGTTAAATAAATCACTGCGCACACACACGGAAAAAAAAGCAATTTCGCTAAGTCAGTGCTCTCAACTCAAAGGTCCGCTGATCTTATTGTGGACCTCACTTGTTTACAGGCAGATGAAAATGCTGTGCGAACTCAGAGCTGCACAGTTCGGCTGTATACCAAGGAGACAGGATGGTGCTAAATGCTATGCCTATGCTATGCTAACAGCCACTTCAGGTGTTTGTGCCATACCTGCTCGGAGGGAGTGATGAGGTAAATGGCCTCAAGACTGGGAAGAGGCTCACGCCGTTTGTTTATGTCTTCAACAACTGCAAGGGGGAAAGGAAGAAACTGTATTGGGAGTACAGTTTTAATGCCTTCAAATCCATCGGTTACCCAGCACGGAAATGCACCCTCCGCACTCACTGGTGATGCCCTCGGTCATGATATCCGTCATCTTGCAACAGGATGACAGCATCCTCATGCTGAGCTTGTCCACCACTAGGACCTGAGACCAATTGCAAAGCAGGGAAGGGAAAAGAATGAGATGCGGTCCAAATATTAATCTTGTAAAAATATACAGTACATGCACAAATACTTTACTGTACATGTGACTACTAGATGTGGTCTGTGCTTGAAAAGAACTTCAAATGTGCCTTAGAATTGCTGCTGTCAATAAATTAAAAAGAGATTATATTGTAGTGTGGGTAGAAAAAAAGAAAAAAGTTTTGGATTAGCACTCATACCTTCCATTCTCCCTTCTTTTTAACCTTTCTGATCACTTCATTCATAATTTCTGAAAAAGATAGCATAGAGTCAGGACTCTGGGGGAGCATTAGCAAAGATTTTATTTGACTGTCAGTGAAAATACTAGATACATACAATGTTACATTTTTGAAAGGGGTAAGAAAATTAATATATTTGTTGTACATATTTTAAAAATAACAGGCGCAGAATTTTTTATTCAGTGTGAAGCTAACACAGCACCCTCAGAAGTAGTCTGAAGTGGAGAAATAAATCAAAAGCACTGTACAGCATATTCTGTGAAAATGTTAAGTGCAGAAAATCTTTTCTTTAAAAATGGAAACATATGAATTAAAAATCAACAATTTCAAATATTATAGCATTTAGTTCCGTTCCCATGCCCTTATTCTACTTTCGGGTCTTGTTTACAGCAAGCGGACTATTTAGCTCCTCTTGCAGTTGTGTCGCACCAGCCGAGCAACGCAGCAAGGCTGCCATCACTCATCCCTACCACATCCTATCCATCTGAGAGGGAACAAGAGCAGCATCTCCAGTGAGGAGGTTATGATCATCACAGTCATCATGTTCATCGTGGTCCTATCATACATTTTTGTTTGCCACTCATCATGGTCCACCAGAACTGAGGACTGTAAATAAACTCCACACTTGGATTCTTCAGTAAACATCTCTGCATCATTTGTACTTAGAGGTCAAAAGGGCTTAACTCATTTAGGACTGAAACAGTGGGCTTGCCTTCAACAGTTATGTTAGGGCTGCGGTCAGTGCCGTGGACTTGAATTAGATTCGTGGCAGGCACTTCTCTCCAAAGCGGTGTACAGCTCGGTAAACAAAATGTTCATTTTATCAACAGAGACAAGAGATACAGGTACAGACATGTGGTTTGCAAAGTCCTGTCCATTCGGTTAATCCAATACCACCAGTTTTGTGGGTCAGCTCGCATACAGAATTATTTTTTTTACCTGTCTATTATTATTACTAAATGTTTTATCTATGTTACATTTAGCTTTAAACTAAAATTAAACTTGAACTTGTGCAGTGAACCGGCACCCTGAAGAGCAAAATGGAGACGTGCCTATAGCCCATCCCACCAAGTACCGGCCCGCTAAAACAACTGGTCCCAGAATATTTTAACTTGCTGCTGCACTGCTGCAAGTGAACATCTCAGGATGGAACTAAATTCTGGAAAAGTCTGTAAGCGTGAACTCAAAAAGGAGGAAGCAGTTTGTCTCAACTCAGTCAAGCGCAGGTTTTTCTTGACTGCTTCCTTAATGTAAAACTTCGGTAAATAAATGTCAGCTGCAGTCGTGACCAACGGCCATACTGAGAACAGGGCATGGATGAAGGTGACTTAGCGTGGATCATGTCTGTAGCCACCACGTGCTAAAGTGACCGAAAGGCGGAGCCATCTCACCGACGTTGTATTTTCTAGAATGTTGCCAGCCTCCATCTCAGATGCCAGTTTCTTGGTTGTTTGTAAGAGTGGAGTGTGGGTGCACAGGAGGGATTAGCACGCCATAAAATGTTTAAAAAAATGTCTCCTCTCTGCTAGAATGTGAGGGGCATAGCAATCACAGGGCCTAATCTCTTCCAATCCTCTTACTGTGCGGCTCACGCTATTTCTGGATGCTTTCTGTGCCACCGGAAGTGACGTCAGTGGGTACTTCTGTGTGAAGGAAATCTCTGTGTTTGCCCCTTTCCGAAAAACCAAAAACTCTGGACGATCTGGGTTATTGCTTATTAAACATTAATGTAAATTAATAAATTTAAATGTCTGAAAAGTGATTATATGTTTGAATGACTTCATTGCAGCATCTTTGCTTCCTCTTAGCTCGTGATTCTTAAATAAGGATGAAGGTTTCCTTCTTCCTTTTTCTAAAACGTCGGCAATGGAGGGGGGCCTAAGCTTGTCCTAGGACTGTTTAGAGAATACTGAGTGGGCTGACCTCTGAAGAAGTGCAGTCGAATTGTTTGCCACCGATTTAACATTACAACTTTCTATATTATTTACACAACCTGACCCCAGACATGAACTTTTGACATAGTGAGCATCATGCTTCATTATGGTTGGGAGACAACTTGTGCTCATGCTAGGCCATGTTAACGCATTCCAAGCACAATTATAGCCCTGGACTAAACTGCTGGTCTACACCGGTCAAAGAAAAGTGAATACCATCCACAGAGAAGCAGGGTAGTAACACTCTACCAGTTACTTTGTTGTGGGTCTTCTAGCATTTCACCAGAAACCAGGAAGATTAAAGGAGATCAGGCTGGATGTATTAGCCATGACCAGCACAGAATAGGAGCAGAAATTTGTACCTGAAGTAGTTTGAGAGAAAATGAAGGCTGACTGAAGTCATCTCTAAACCACACAACATTGTGAATTGCAGAGCCAATTACTCAGTGGGATTAACTGGAATTTTCTCAGTGCACATAAGTGTCAGCAACAAAAACCCTGAAGGAGATGTGGGGAGGCTGATGGGAGACTGGAACGGTCACTACGGCACCAGCTAGCCCAGGGCTCGCTCATGTAGGTGGTGGGTGGCTCAGAGAAGGCCAGGACGATGCAATTGATGGCAACCCTTTCAGGAAAGAGGTTCTCGATAAAGAGAACAAGCAAATATTTGGTTTATATCGCAAACAGCAGTCCGCCATCAAGAGATGGAGAATCAAAAGATAAGGTACCTTACGGAAGTATAGAACTGCTTGAAAGCGTACACCTGGGTACAGCTGAGCAGCACCTGGATTGAAGCAGGAGGAAGAGTGGAAGCCAAGCAACCGACATGTTTGACATCTCTCAGAATCACTGACACTTCAATTTATTTCCTGATCGGACGTATCGACCAAAAATGCCTTGTAGACAAAAAAGTTTCCAGCAGATGTACTGAAATTTTTGGCTTGCACTGTTGCTCTAAGCAGAACATTAGCATCCGTTACTCCCGCTGTCATTGCTGTAGACAAGGAAGTGCACATATATTCAATTCCACAGACATCTGACAGAGGCTTTTAGCTGTCTGTGTACAGGGCTGTCACCACTTAACTGAAAGATAAATAAGGCCTGTACATAAAAATGTATGGGAAACATAAATCAAAACAATCGATATACCGCATACATGGTACCGAGTCAGGAGTTGGCCACTAGCTTAACCTGCAAAAGTCTGCTTTTCTCTTCTGCAGCCCCCGCTGTGGATTCCAGCACATTCCACTATCATCATTTTAAGAACCTAAATCGCCACATAGACAGCGGGGGGGAGGGGGGGAGACAAAGAAAACAAATCATTCTGGGAAATGAAACAGCAGCCAAATGGATTGTTCTGGGTTTTCCCTCCCCCGCATGGCCCAGTGCTAATATTGCATAAAAGCTAAGCAACATGGAGGGAGGACAAGGAGAACTGGATAGTGGGCATATAGCGGGGGATCTATAAACGGCTGTGGGTTTAACTGGAGCCCTTTTTGATCCTGATGGCCTTTACATTGTTTTTCCTGCACTTAAGCAAATGTTTTCAGAATGCAGAGCTCTTCCAGAAAGATCTTTGGTTTGTGTCCTTAGGAAAGTCCACATCCAGTGGTAAAACGCCAATGTGCCGCTGAGCTGAGCCACAAGCCCCATAAAAAAGGGGAAGCAGAATGGAATGTTAAACAATATTTAAAGTTCAACAGACTTCCTGCAGGGTTCATTTAAAACTGTTGACAAATATCAAAACATGACAGTTCGGGTTTGGTAATCCACAAAAAGGCAATTCAGTAAAAAAAAAAACCGGTTCATCAAGTCCATCTGCAGATGGGGGTCCAATGGAGAAACTCCCATAATGCCGGCCTGGTGAGTCAGCCTTCAGGGATGCATTTCACGGTGAGGAAAAATTTAAATCGGCCAAAGAAAAGAAGCGTTTGTGCACATTCTGTGGTTCAGATCCAGTGTCTGGACCATGACATCACACATGGATGTTTCCGGACTCACATTACTAGTCATGGGTCAAAGGTCATCTTTTGCGTGAACGAATCAAACGGGTTAAGCACTCCTCTCATCTTTTGTTGAGTCACCTGGTTATTCTGACCCGATGTTCTTCATGCCCTTGAGCTGACGGTTATGTGAGCGTCACTCACCACTATGAAGCAGAGACAACAACAGACAGCAAATACTGGCTTTGTTATTAAAGCAGATAAAATATTAATGATTTACGCAGAAGTGAACGTGTGTTTATATCCGCCGTGACAGTAAAATGAGTGAGTTTCATCTGTAAAAACTTTTATCCCGATTATTTGAAAATCCACCAGCCTCAGCCACACTCAACTTTTCATAGCAGTTATTTATTCTTGATTTTAATCGCATTCATTTATTCTGCAGGTGCTTCTCTCCGAGGCAACTTACAGTGCTAAGCTACTTACAGTGATTTGCTTATTTACATTTAATTTTATTTAGGGTAAATACTTGTTGAAAGGGCAAGGGTACAACTGAAAACTTGCTTGGCCCTCACAACGTCTTTATTCCCAGTTGGTTTCGAGCATTTTACAGAAGGAAAAAACACAAATCTTTGGACTGAGCGATCAGGAGAAACCATGCACAGACTTGGCTGGATCCAGTCCCACTTCCCAAAACATAACCCAGGTGGTTGAAAGCGCCGTCATTCCGCCCTAAACGGTAAGTTTCTGATTTTCATTTTATCCTTGTGCTGACATTTCTTGTTTTGGAAAAGATGGGTTGGAAATCATTATTCAGGGCGGCCATAATACTTTTCAAGTCTTTTGTCAACATCCCCACTATTGCTCGATGAATACAGCCATTGGGAAAGTTGAGGTGGGCATCACTCGGGGAGGTAGCCTCTGCTATCCTCTATGTTGTTTGGAAAGGCTGCAGCCTCTCGCTTACCGCATGCTCCTCCCCATTCTGCTGCCACTTTTAGAAAACATCTTGGGCTGTAATCTTCTTACCTGTCAACTTGATCCAATTCCAGACTTAAGGAGGCAGGGGAGCTCATCAAAGCCAACAGCATTTTCCACTTCCACCGTAACAGCCCCCTCTGTCTGATCTAGCACGACTTCATCAACTGACCGCTAACTCTTAAATTTAAATTTTGAGAAGCGCTTCTATCTTAAACTGGCTGAGCTAATAAAATCGACAACTTTCTATTCAATCTGCCAAACTGACAGAAACAAAGACACAAATTATGAGTTACAAGAAAGCTGTTTCTTCCTTCCGATTTCCAGCTATGTTATTTGGCCATCTTTTCTTTTGAGTTGCATGGCAGTAATTGAACGGTAGAAATGATATAAATACAAAGAACTGAAGGGAGTACTTAGTTATAATAAAAATATCGGCAGAATAGTAAAATGTCTGAATTCAAATTAGGCACTTTTGAAGATGACGGATTGCTTGCCGGCTTGAATGTCTTTGTTTATACTGAAAACTGAATATCAGTAACTTTAGTGCCATTTATTCAAACTCAAATCTTAGCAATCTTATTGTGTTACGTGGCAAAATTTTTTTACTAGTACCTTGAACGAGAGAACCTCAGCTGAAGGGAGGGTTGAAACCAGTAACCTTGGGAGTGCCAGGCAGCAGTCCTAACCACTGAACTACCAAAAAGCCCGACTTCTGGTTATTTAAACAAACATATGATGGACAACTCAGCTTCGCATGAAATATTTGTCCGCAGTTGGGAATATTTTTCTTGCCACAACAGCATTACAGCTTGTGCGTGTCTGCATCTCCTGGCTGCAGTTTTACAGATTGCCAAACTGTTTGACGGTCTCTTCTGTTAAAGACACAGCCAGTTTCTCAAGATTTAGTGAAAGGAAATTAAACCGAGAGGAATCTGTGTCCATGAAATCATTCAGGTGGGCACACATTTCAATTTTAACTGTCGGTCCGACTCATTGCAGCACCTGTTTAACCTGCGCATAACCCTAAACCTCTGCAGTTTAAACAAAGTGTGCAGGCACGCAGCCAGTGATGGCGGTGCAAGGGAGATGCCGTCCCAAGTTCTGGTTACGAAAACACGGGTAGGCACACGTAGTAAGGGAGGAGGCCTCGGTGAAATAACAGCACAGTCTTCCAATGTACAGATGCAGTGCTAAGGGGATTTTCTAAACAGACAAGAACGGATGCCAGTCAGTCAGTCCGTAAATCGGTCAGTGAACCGATTTTTCCTTTGTGTGTCCCCTCGTATCAGGGACATAAAAAGAAAATTAATTTCAACATCCAAAATGCAGAAATTGTTCCCTGACCTCTAAACCAAGGGACTGGTGGCAGTCCTGTGTGCAAAGGCAAAGACAGGGCATTACGTTTGCCATGAAATTCTGTTTCATTTACCTAAATTCTCACATTTAATAAATCATTAATTCTGTTTAGTCTAAAACCATCTAACCATAAAAAAATCTAGGCTTTTGCTTTCATTATTTAAAAACAAAATCGCCATAATTATAATAAAAACACCAGCATAGTAAATTTTATACAGTGGGATTTTTCATTCTTTCATATTTGTGATCTTTATGCTTCAGCACTGTTTATATTTCATTCTTTTTCTTAGTATTAAATTTAAATTATGCCAAAAAAATGTATTCTGACTTTGTGCTTCCATGTGCTATGCCCAAATATCACTTTTTTGTTCTCTGTGGGGGACTGACTTCCTCCAAGTTTATTGTAAAGCAGTCAGGCCCCATTATATTGGAAAATGTGAGCGATAATAATGATGAAAGTACTGGAATAGTTATTAGCCTTTATTATTAATTAAATTTATTAATTGCATGCCACCTTCCTCCACACTTGCACAGAGGGAATGAATGTAAAACGCTTTCTAGGCAGCAGCCTGAATGCATCTCCATAGCAAAAACAACCCTGAGCAACCTGTGACATAACTTGTCGGGCTGATTAAGCAATGCTGAGTTTTCCAGGCTCTTCCTTGTAGTAAACAGGGTGTGCAGGGGGGTAGATAGGACCCTCTCTGTACAGGTTAATTTCAGCATGCAGCCACTCACACCACATCCACAAGTCGTATCTACCGAATAGGCCATCGTTCACAACAAAAGTCACGGCACAACCTTTACCTTTATTTTATTTATCTGTACCATGACACTAAACAGTGCAGCGTAAGTCAGGTTCAAACCAATAACATTCTGACTGCAGGAAAACAGCACTGACAAAGAATGGCCCGATAGCATCCTTAAAAATGGCCTTTCTTAAAGTCTCACACTGCATATCTGCACTTATAAAATCTGTGTTTTTGCCCAGCGGTTCAAAAAGTTAGAGAGGTTTGGGAAGGGAGGGTCACAGGGCACACAAAGGGGATCTCATCTGCAGCGAGCAGTTTCTGTTTCTTATACAGCAATGGCCATTAAAGCTAACTGCTGCATGGTGGTACAGCTATTGTTCATATTACACACATTTTACTCTACTCACTTTCTCCAACGACCGCCTTTAAGCCAGTGGGGGCCATGGTGCGCTTCTTCTCCCTGCGTCTCCCCTCCTCTGCCTGTGTCCTGCACCGCACCGGGGTGTGTGCCTCTCATCAGGGTGGATTGCCAGGATTCACAGGGGCAGAAACGTCACTGAGTCTCGAGATAATCCCCCCCACTGTGCCCCCCCCTCAGGCCAAGGGGAGGAGGGTATACAGCCAGAAACTGTGCATTTGCTTGGGACAGAACTTTCACTCAAGTCTTTACCCAAGACTTGAAAGCAACCGGTTTTGCGATTTCGTACTGGACTCTGGAGTTGAAGTTGTGTGCTTTCTAATTCTTACAAAAACAGGAAAATGTTTTGTTTGAAAAAATGTGCTGTGAATTCAGACAGCATCAAATATTCCAGATTAGATACAGATTTCTGGTTGCACATTAAATGAAAGGACAGACAAACTATAAATAGGCACCGCAGCATAATAAGCAGCGGCCTAAACACCAAATATTCAGCATAGGCTTGGCTATGTTCCGTGACTTCATTAGGTCTGTGTTTTCACAGCTTGTAAGTGAGGTCAGTGCAAGTAGAAAACAAATAGAGCCTTGATATATGAGACCAGAAAAAGTGCACTGAGAAATACTGATAAAAATCAGGAGTGAGCCTCTATCATCTTTTTTACTATTTTTATTTTATTATTTTTATTAGCATCAGTAGTCAAAAAGCATAAATCAGTTTTTTATGTTATGCTGGCTATTTTTTTTGCTTATTTTTTCAGTTAAAAAGTATTATTTGTGGGCTATGCCGTTCAACCTATAGTTTGTGTGCGTGCATGTGTGAGCGAGAGAGACAGAGATCATTTTGCATTCTGGTCCAAGGTATAAACATCTTATGGAAGACAAACAAGGAGCAGGAGGTGTATTATTATTTTTGCTAAATAATGTATAGCTGGACCATCAGTATTTTATAGGCTATTCTTTTTCCTCTTTGCAGATTTCCAGTGTTTTAATTCAATGTTAGAATAAACCAGGCAGCTCCTGTTTAAAGAGAAACCTTTAGTAAACATTTCATAAACAGCTCATAAAGGTTCCAACATACAACGGGTTCTGGTTATCGGCTGTATTAGTTTTTAACAATAAAAATAAAAAGACAGTTTGTAGAATCAGGCCTCGTCACATTGCGTGGAAGAGGTGGGAATGATCGTCTCCCAAAGCAGTGACGCGCAGTACTCAAGGCGACCGGACGAGGGCAGCAAAGTCCCGCAAACTCTCATCGGAAAAGCAGCGGCCCTTTGGTGCGGGGGACGTTGGTGGGGGGTCTACGGCGGTGGAACCCCCCCAACTAATATACCTTCTGCATGCGGGTTCCACCCCCGTGGACCCACCACCAACGTCACCCGCACCAAACACCCGCCAAGTGCCTAAACCTTCACCGCACAAGCCTGCCATTTCCAAGTTTGCCCTCTTATGAAATTGAGCAGAGACGGCTTTGGTCTGGCAAAGTATTAACCGCAAACACCTGCTATAGCATCGATATCGTAGAGATATACTTAAAATAAATATTCTTGTAAGGGAAAAAACAATTGAAGTGGATGCCTGTTTTCCCCCCCTCAAGTTCACGCTTTGTGCTGTGCATTTTCACTTGTTCGCTGTTAATTTGAACGTAGAAAACAGACGAATGTGAAGGGAATGGCGACTTTCAGCCGTAACGAGACTGACAAAGCGCAGTTTTGTGCTTGGCATGAATGGTGCGGTTCATGGTCGTTTTCATGGTCGTTTTCCGCACGTTTCCTGCGGCTCCGATGGCCACACCTCGAACCCGGGGCTCGGTCCTGGGAGGGTGTGTCTGTTTCTCACAGTGGAGCTCAGTCTGCTTCGGCGTGAACAACAACGCTGTTCACTCCCGCGGCTACAACCGACTTTCTGTTCACGTATTTTAGGGGGCAAAAACAAACGCACTTTATTTTAGACGATCGTCTGCGTTTCCAACTTGGGGAGAAAAAAGGAAAAAAAAAAAAAAACCTCGATCGAAAATCCCGTCGGAATCGCGCTTTACTCCGGCGCTGTGGGATCGCGGACGACGAGAACTCGCAGCCCTCCGACGTCCTCGTACGCGGGTTGTTTGACTCCCGAACCCAGAAAGGAGTGTCGGGCCACTTGCTGGGGTTCTAACTGCTCGTTTTCACGATGGGGAACGTGGTTTCTGCACACCTGGATGAAGGCAAACGGGAGATGATCGCAGGTGAGTCGCCTCCCCCCTCCCCACCCTCGACCTTCTCGTACATCTCCTGGAGCCCCGCACCTCTTTGAGGTTCTGCAGAGCCAGCACCTCAGCGGCCTTAAGGAGGACACCGGGTCGGGTGACGGTCCCTCTTGGATCTCGAAACCAGTGCAACCCTCTCAGCTCTGTTTTATCCAGCTTTTTGCAGGAAATATTATTTTTGGTCAACTCCGAGGTGTCCATCTTTGCACTACGTGGCACTCATGACTACTTGCTCTTTTGAGGTAAAATCACACCTGGAGATGACATGTTTTCCACGAGGTACACATCCTCCAGTTGTCCTTCTTGCCTTATTTATTTCAGGTAAACCTGACTGTTGTTCTAAGGTGCCACTAAGAGGAATTCCCTCAGAATGCCATATGGTTCTCAAAGTGGAGCAGATAACTCTAGGTTGTAGAACAGTGCTCCTCCCAGAACATACGCCCATTTATCTGGAGCCAAAAAAGAAAATTGTGAGTTACCAAAACTGCAGGACGTGTATGTTCTGGTCCCTTCCCCCAAAGTGCACTGTGCTGGAAAAGAGCGGAAAAGCAACAGAAACATTCCTCATGGGAAGTGGTGGATCTTCACAGCCAGTTTTGAAGGTCTGTGGACATCTGTTGGTGGCAGGGGGTTATCTGAGGAGCACGGGGATGGACATGTGGAAACGTGTTTGGGGGGCTTCGAAGGAGAAGGAGCTGCTGGGTTACGAGGGAGGGGCGTGGCACGGAGCACTTTGCAGGATCAGAGATTGAGACAGGGCCAGCGTGCAACAATGTCCACCAGTTTTGGTAAACCCCAAAAAACCCTGAAGCCCACCAGAAGCTCCCTCCACGAATGTGGCTCACTCACCGTCTTACTTCCTTTGACCTCTATTACAGTTATAATAAATTATGGAAATTCTGGTCACCCTTTGAGAACTCGAGTGCTACATGGCCACCCCTGCTAAACCTTTTGCCCTTGTTGAGCATTCACTAATACCTCCTTATGTCTCCTGTATTCTGACTCCGTGTTTTTTGAAGTCTGTGGTTCAGCTCTATTCAGAATTTCAAAGGTCGAGATCAGAATAAGCGGCATCGCATTACAGGTGGGACCCAAACCATAAATGCAAGACTCGATGAAATGAGTTTTCCTTTTTGTTTATCAAAAAAAAAGTGCCTCTGTTAGTTTCATTTGGCTGAAGCTATCCCTTACAGTTGTTTTATTTTTTTTCTTCTTCTGTTCCTTTTTATGACTCCTATAAATAGCCGTCCCGCTTCCTTCAAATATGACGTTTATTTCCATCCCTGGGCAGCCGCCTCTCTGATCCGATGTTAATGGTGCGCTTGATCACAGCCCAGGTCTCATAATGCTGCCGTGTATTTAAAGTGCTGCCTTATTTGGGATGATCTGCAAGCAGGCTGTTGACCGAAGTGTGCCCATGCCCTACGTGACCTCATTTCCTTTCCTGTGTCACTTGTGACCACGCCGCTTACATGTCACATGCAAAACACGGCACGCTGCTTGCTCTGTTACCTGGAACGGTGAGCATAAATAAACGGTGAAAACACAGCGGCACTCCCGACTTCATCCAGAAAGATTTGTACTTCCATCAACCATCATAAACCTTTTGATCTGTGCAAGGCTGAGGTGGTTCTGAACTTCTTCCAGATGCACACACTGTCAGGCTATGAACTCGAAGCCAGATTCGGAGCTGCAGCGGTCAGTACGTTCCGGTGATTAATATACGCCAATATTTACAGTAGGTTCAGCGGTCCTCCGGCTTGAAAGAGCCTTCAGTGTCGGCGTGAGATGTGACGGGCGCCACACCTACATTTGCAACAGAGTCCAGGCTCCACTGGTCAGTCTCCGGCATACCCAACATTCCTGTTCCCTCCACCCTGCCGGCCAACTCAGGACAACACTTTAACCTTGGAATCTCAGGAATGCCCAGAGATGTGAGTCCGCTCTGGGTCTGTGAAACCAGATGCCTCGACTCTGCTCGCAGGAGCGTTAGGAAGAGGTTCAGGAAGGAACATAGCAAGAAAAGGTTGTTTTTCGGCTAAACCGAGCCGTAATTTTTTCACGCTCCAAATGCCCATCTTTATGGTTTCCTGTAGGCCTGTCTGCCTATTTTACAGGTCTCCTCTAAAGTTTGGTTGCAAAGACCTTCTCTGTCGCGTGTGCAGGACTCACTGTTTTTAACCCAAAAGCGTGTACCTTGTGGACAAACGTTCGAAGAATGCAAACTTATCTGTGTTTCACAAGTGAGCTGTGATAAATAACTTATCAGAGTTTTAGTTTGTGGTTCAGTTCCCCTTCATTCTTCTGCCAGTCTCCTGTTGGAAAGGACTGCTTTCAATTAAACTACAGGCAGTAGCCTGGGATTCCCTCAGCTTGGCTACTGTCCAAGGCTGCTTGTCCTACGTGGTAACTTCCTGTTTGCATCTGGAATGAAGTAACATAGGAATAGAACGGAACTGCAGCTGTGGATCATACGCTGCATGGCTAAAAATGTCTGGACACCTGAGTATCGCCCCCACGTGTGCTTGTTGAACATCCCGTTCCAATCTCATAAGCATTAATATGGAGTTGTTCCACCCTTTGCTGCTATAACACTCGTCTGGGAAGGGCTTCCACCAGATTTGGGGAATTTGTGCCCATTTGGCCACAATCAGGAGAGAAGGCCTGGCTTGCAGTCGGTATTCTGATTCATCCCAAAGGTTTTCAGTTGGGTTGATGTCAGGGCTCTGTGCAGCCGCCCACTGTGTTATTTGGCGCTTGCTTTGTGCATGGGGGTGGCACAGTCATGCTGGAGTAGAAAAGGAGCTTCCCCAAACTGTGGCCAGAAAGCTAGAAGCACACAGTTGTCTAGAACGTGTTTTTATGCTGCATGGGTGCGGCTGACACAGCTCAGCTCAGTCAATAGATGGGGGGGGGGGTCCACATACTTTTGGCCATAGAGTGTCTGCGGTGCCTGCTTACTGTCCTACACAGATCTGTGAGGTGATGTAGACAAGGCATACATTTGCAGCATAATGGATTTGTGGTGGAATCGGTTCATACGGAACACATAAACACTCACACAAGCGGATATACATGGGCGTTTGAGACTCTTGTCTTGCGCCACGGGGTAATCTGAGACCCCGGGGTTGAGGAGCAGAGTGCAGGAAATTCCAGTGTACGGAGTTTGACCCGAAGCAAAGACTGGGGTCTTTTAAGGGCAATTGAAATTTGTGTGGCCAACATGGGGTTTGATCTTCTCATTGTGAAACCCCCAAACCCTAAGGGTTTGAGAGGACCAAACCCCATATATGCCACACAAATCCTTTATTAAACTCAAGATGTCCTCGCTGAGACATTTTAAGTGTCCAGTTGTCCAGAAAGATGAGCCTCTTCAAAAGTCCTGTTATCTTACCTAACGTTTCAAGTTTATTCGAGTCCGTCTCAACTTTGCGAAAATGTTTGGCTGCGTTCCAGCAGGGTTTTGTATTTTTACATGGAATGGTGATAATTCAGCTGCAATTGCTGGGCTTCATGTTGTTTTCATCAAACCGATGAGCACAGCTTCCCTAGAACATTATCTTTATTGGGTTATCTGGCAATTGTTGCACTTTATTAGAGGGTTTCAAAGTCACTACCCTGTAAAATGATCTGCTGACCTCACATTGGTGGAAATCCCTGGATGTTGCTCTTTGATGTTCTGCCGGTTTACCGTCTGACTCCCAGTTGTAGGGGAATTAAAAAGATGGACGATGACGTCCTTCTGCCAAGCCGACTGCCGGGAGGTGCAGTGATGTCGTTTCTGAGTCCCAGGATGAGGGTGATGGTTGAGGGGAAAATGAACTTCTTGACATGGTGTTCCTTTTTTGGTGGCGTTCTTCTTCACAACAGCTTAAAACGTCAGAAGCCTATTTATCACGTTGCTGGGCTTCGCTCGGGCAAAGCCAGAGATCACAGAAGGCAAAAGGCAGCCTTTTGACCACCAAAGTATTTGCTTCCCTGGGAACGACTCTCCCTCAGATTTAAACTTGGATTAGAAGGGTGTCACCCGCCTTTGGCACTAGATCACCTTGCCTTATAATCCGCTCAGTCAGTAGGCCCTCCCTTTTGGTTATTAGCCATAATTTATCCCTTTTTTAAAAGTTATTTATTCATTGAGCTAATTTGGTGTTAAGAGGCCTAAGTTCCTTGGTCAAGGGTACAACAGCAGAATTGGGGATTCAAAGATCCTTTTAGTGCAAGGTGTCAGTTCTAATGTTACTTGCTGCTCAAGTATATTTTCCTCCTATATACAGTGTGTGTGTGTGGACACTAATATTAATTAGTGTTTAATAAATAGTATATATTTATCTACGTATGTGTGTTGTTCAATGCAATATCAAGGCTATTCTGAATAACAGATTAGACATTCATGGAAAATAGTCATAGTAGTTTATTTGAAATTAATTAGTATTAATTAATAATAAATATTCTGTCATGTAGCCAAGCACTATTCTTTTTTTTTTTTTGCTGCTGCTGCTGTTTTATTTTTACTTGTCAGTTTTTATACCTTAGATTTTTTTCTTAAATATGTTTTTTTTTTTATTTTATTTTATTTTAAAGGCATTAGCATTAACTTCCAGGGTGAAATTGGCATGTTTATACAAACATCCATAATTTATATGAAACTCCTGTAGAATATTAAATGTCGCATAACCGTACCTTAGAGCAACAGTGCTTAGCGCAGCCCTCTGCCATATTGAAGGACCCAGGTGTGAAGCTCTGCTCCAGCTGTAGTGGTTACCCTAAATTTTTGCAGTAAAAATTACCGACCTGAATAAATGGGTAAATCAGTGTAAGTAGCTTAGTAAACTACAATGTGAACCCCATTTGACAAAGGTGTCAGCTAAGTAATGGTTAATAATGAACGAATGAATTTGTGAATCTTATTGAATCAGCGCTTTGCATCAGAGAGAGGTATTGACACTTTGTTTATCATCTCCTCGTAGTCTACATCCTTCAAGAACGTGGTAACTACCCTGAGATGTACCTGGTGCACTAATGTCTTATTAAATTACGTAACTGGGTCCAAAGGATATGACCCCACGTCCTCCCGTGCATGTGTAACATGTCAGTAGGGACCACCATTGTTTCCAGAACTGCTCAGCGGCTCAGAGGCTTTGGAGTCAGCATGGCTGAGGCACCCAGAACAATTAGGCCAGGAAGCCAGGACAGCAGAACTGTCAACAGGCAAAACAAGGCACGCATCAGTTGGCAGGAGGGGTGGCAGAGCTGGTAAACATACGCACGCATGCTTCATTACAGCAAACACACAAATCAGATCCTCCCTCATGTGTTTGCAATTTCACGTTGTGGTCGCGATAAAAAAAAATGCCTTTCAAGTAAATTTGTCCACAGTCACTCCCCTGCTTCTGCTGTGTGGATGTTGTTGACCTTTGTGATGAAGGAAAATTTTTGGATGCCACCCTATTATGAGTCACAATACTGCCAGTGTTGAAACGAGATTTTTTTTTTTTAGTTCTAAGCACATGCCTTATGTATTTTAAACTACAATATGTACTGTGCTAAGAAATTCAGACTTTTTTATTGTGTGTTCCTTTATTGAGGAGTGATACATAAAAATAAATTCTTTTTTTTCTTTCCGAAATTCCATACCCTTTATTTGAAGCCTTTTTGCTCAAAAAAACCTGTAGCTGTAACCTTGAATGTGGACTTGTTTCCTCGCAGACTGGACCTTGAGCTGAGTACAGTAGCGTTTGTTATATCCACACCCAGCCATTTCCTATAATTGCAGAATTATGTTAGTGTTTGTTTCAACAGTGTCGTTGTTGAGTTCTTCTCATGCCCAAAGTATTCTAAACTGTGCTATGCAGAAACTGAGATTTAATTTTATTTATTTATTTATTTTTTTATTGCTCAGTGCTTTGGGTCACATAGCTGACTAGAGCGTAACAGACAAATGAACAGAATTTTACTTGCTTTTTATACACTTTATTTGATGCTGCAGCCCAGCAAGATCCCCTGTAGATTCCTGTACCTCAGGTAGTGGCTCGACCCCACCCCCAGGCAGTTCTGCAGGTAGACTAGACTGGACTTAGGTCAGGACCTGGAGCCCTTTGCTGAGGGCACCAGCATTTGTTCTCCCCTCACTTCGCCTGTCAGAAGGGTTCTGTCCATTTAATCGGGCATCCCAACAAAGTGCCTCTACCCATCTCTCGTTGTGTCCTTTTTTTGTCGTCTGCTACTCTGCCTTTTCACCCTCCACAGTAAAGGAATGTTCAGGCCTCAGACTGCGTACTGTTTTTTTTTTTCTTCTCTCTCTCTTTCCCAGGATTGGGGGTTTTGTCCAAACATGTTATAAAGAGGAGCTGTAGCTCCAAAAAGTTGCTCCACTGCTTTCAAGCCTAAGCAGATATGGAATCTCATATTCTTCATCCCTCATTATTTTTGCTGACGTTAATACTGCTGTCATTTTAATCTTAAATTTTATTTGTAAATGTATAGCTTCAAGTAAAACTGCACAAACGTACCACTTGGTTGCTCCCTTCACTCTCCCTCACAATTACATTTTATAACAATTTTGCTCCGAAGCCACTGTGGTGCTTAGCTCGCAATTCGTGAGTAATAACTTTACTAATGCATGTATTTAAGTTGCTCAATTCTGTGTTGGACACAAACACAAAAAAATCAGTATAGAACCCAGTGGATCAAGAAGAAAAATTTTTGTCTTCCTGTTTCATGACACATGATGTGAGTGAGCAATTTTACTTCTTGTTTTCCTTTATTTTATAAATGCAGCTTGTCTGCCCTCAGTGCTACAGCTATTGGGAGGAACTGCTTTACCGCACCTGCTTGGTTTAACAACCCCTGGTTTTTGGGTGTGCGCGGTCTCTCTCTCTCTGTCTCACTCTCTCTCTCTGTCTCTGTGTGCAACACCCCTCCACCCATCTCTCTGACAGCTGCCCTCTGTGCCAGGGGCCACAGCAGCGGCATGTCTGGTCACACAAGCGTATACTTAGCATTTCTACAAAGTTCTCACCATAGACCAATGAAGAGGCATTGTGTTTCCTTGTATTTCATAATATGGCTTACTCTGGTTTACGCATAGCAGTGACTATTACAAACTACATCAGCAATGTGATAAAATGCATGTAATAGTAGGTAGTAGCTAATTTACTCAGATACCAGTTAGAAAGGGATGAAACTGCTATGGTACCTTTGTGATATTGCAGCTCTTTTTTAAAGCCAGCACCAGAGCCTTGGGTTACTTTTTTGGCTGCAGCTGGCAAACAAAGAGGTAGGAAGGAAAACCAGGCAAGCAGCTGACTTCTGTATGTTCTGCAGTCATTTGACTGTCCGTGCAGGAAGGCCACAGAAATGAACAGATAAGGCTTAAGGCTTCGATCAGATTCTGAGCTTATGAGGTCTTTATAACAGGCACGTGGCCTACATTTTAGGGAAATGAAAGTAGTTACTGTTAAAGTTTAGTCTGGTAAAAATGGAAAAGGATTTTTTGGTCCTCCTCCAACTAAGCTAAAAAGGTAGCTGCAGCAAAAGAGGCTGAAAAAGACAAAAAAAAATCTCCATGGGTTACCATTTCTTGAATTTACAATACATCTATTTTTCTCTGAAGTTTTTTTCCTCTGGAGTTTCTAGGCTGCTTATTTATTATTTACCATTTACATACCTTTATAATTTATATTGCAGTAAATGCCTTGTTCACGGGTATTACAGCGGGTGTGGTGTTTGGAACCCAGGTCAACTCTGAGTGTTTTTGATTGGAAAATGACATATGACCACAAGTCTACCTGTGCACAACAGATTAGATGGAATTGCCAGAGGGAAGTTTGATCATTTTAACTGACTATATTGGAAATAATTTACCGTAAGCTTACAAAAATGGCAGAAATATGAAATGAGAATTAATAATGTTAGAATGAATGTTTGTGGAATGTTGGAAAAGCCACAGAGTGCCATGGAAATTGAGACACTGGGGCAGGAGGAGCAGGCAATAAAGACAACGGCACAGTAAGAAATGATAAGGAGACCACAAAGTGGTTTTTGTACATTAACCGTCAGCAGTTCCTGGAGTCAGTATGCTCCAGTCAGCCTAGATGCTTGTGGGGTAAATCAGACTCTAACAAGGCGTAAATAGGTGGATCTTCTTGGCTTGCTGGACAACATCATCCTTGTAGATTTCTGTGAGAAAGTCAATCCTACTGAGAAATTCTGATGACAAACTGGTGAGCAAAGTTGAAAAGCAATGACTCATTGAGAAGAATAAAAAGCTGTAGCTCCACGGGATTCACAGAATGGGAAAAGTGAGAGGTGAGCAAAGGCAGAAGCACAATGAGGGGAAGAGCAGGAGTTGCAGTCCACTTGTTTTATGCACGATCACGTTTATAATCCACTGCCTTTACTGATAGTTAATCCACTTAAAATGGATTAGAATCTTAAAGTGTGCAGTGTTGTCCTGGAAAACCTCATGCAGACTTATACTGATGAACATGTACTGGCCTGGCTTTTTACGTTGGGGTGTTTTCAGCCAAGGCCTCATATTATGAACGCTGCCTCATATTATATACTCTTCGCATCAGTATTTGTGCTCTCTGTACTGTTTTTCCAGAATGCTAACTCATGTTCACTGTCATTCAGAAAGGAAATTTGTTTGGACTGCAACCCAGACACCAAAAAGCCTTGTCTTCACCAGAAAGGTGTGGTTATTCCCAAACAGACTGCATCTGCTGGCACGTTACAAGATGTTTGCTTTGACTGAGCGTTTTAGCCCTAAATTAATCCAAGGTTGTCAGTTTCCATTGTGAGGCCAGACCAGCAAACTCAGCAGTGATGAAAATGTCTTGTGTAGTACCGAAGCAACACTTGACAGTTTGGCTCCGTTTGGGAACTGCAGTAGCCTGTAAGACCTAACATCTCAGATGAGGGCTACGAAACAGACCTGTACAGAAGATCTTACTGTGAACGTTCAGATCTCATGATGTTACTTTCAGTGCCATGGGTGAGAGGGAAAGGCGGAGGTGGGGAGTCTGGGAGGAGGCAGAGTTGGTACACAGATCACAAGGATCCCAGTCACTCAGTGACTCACAGCTGTGTCAGCCTCCCAGTTCTCTCTCTCTCTCTCTCTGAATCTGTAAACTTCCAAAAACGGAGTGCTTACAGTTTCTCACCACTTCCAAGGCAAATTCTTCTGTCCTTTCTTTTGCAAATCTCAGTTTACCCCTCCCCCTCTTCCTACTTCACGACTCCCTGTTAAGAACGAAAACCTTTATAAATAGCAATGTCCCCCGTTTGCCCCATCTTGGCGTCTGGTTCTCCATCTCAGCTTCCAGCTTTTGTTCTCCCAGCAACTCTTGTGACTTTCGCTTTCCCCCTCCAGGCAGCAGTTAATGGATAGATTTCGCAAAGACTTTTTTTTTTTTTTTTGCTTCTTGAGGTTTAAACTGGCATTTGTGCTTTCTGGTGCCATTATCAGATGATTTCGGAGTGTGTGCGCGCACGCGCGTGTGTGTGAAACGTTGCGGGGCCGGAGTGCAAGGAGCCCCTCCTTCTTCTGCCAGGATGTTTGTTTAAGATAGCATGAGTTATTGTGTACCCTGCCTTCACAGAGACGCATCCTTCAGCGAATGCTCTGCCCGCACTGAAATAAACCAGGGTTACGTTTTTGAGTCTGAACCTGGAGAGGAAAAGGGGGTATGGGGGTGTTTACATTTTTTGAGTTAGTGTAAACTTGCTCTGACTTAACCTCGAAAACAGCACCCTTGTGGTCAGCACAGTTAATGGTTAAATTTCAAGCTAGGATGGTGGTTTCAGACCAGGGTCAGACCATGAGGACATTGTGGTGTTATCACTGCTCTTAACTCCAGTGGGTAAACTGGGCACAGGTTTTTTACCTCCACCCCCTCATGCTTCATTCTCCAACACTGATACCCTAGAATTTAACCTGTTTGCTTTACCCGGGGGGTAATTACTCTTTGTCAAAGCAGTGTCATTATCCATGAATCATTCAAAACATTTTTCCCAACTAAAAATGTTTGAAAAACCTCTGTCAACACATATGCATGTGGTTCAGAATGAATTGAGCATTTCTAAGGTTTTAAAAAAACCCGAGTTAATTTACAAACCGGCTTGGACTACATGTTCATCTAACTAATAAGTTATGTGTCTGATTCTTTTTGGATCTCGCTGTATTATGAAGAAGTTAACAATACGGCGACTGGATTCTCATAAGAGGCTGGATTATTTTTTCAGGTTCATTAACGCAAATGCGTAAGAGAATAAATTGAAATAGATTTTTTGTTTATGTAAATTTATAGCTTACTTCCTTCATAACAAGCACCTCATAAATGCCTCAGATCCGTGGCTTTCCTGAAGGGAAAACTTAACAGTTTGTTCTTTTACTGTGCAACCTGCTGCTGTTATCTCAGTTAGGCTATGATGTTCACATATCAATAAAACAGATACGTAGATATGTATAAATAACAATTAATTGTATAGACAGGAAGATGTCTACTTATATGTACAGTAATATGGTTGAAAGTTCAGGTAAAAATGACCACTTTTGGATAAAAATTGTATTACTGAGCCTTTCATGTTTTTGAACTTGATAAAAGGCCCAAGGCAGTTTTACTGAACATAATTTCATTTAGCTGGCACAAAACCAGTTTGATTGCATGGGTGTTTGACTGATTGTAGGGGCGAGGCAGGGTAAGTTGAGGCGAGACGCTTCCAGCCCCCCAAACTCGGAGGCCTGGGTTTGGCATTGCTGAGCAAGAAGAGGGATTGTGATCACCCTCATCTTCCCAGTTTGGAAACCGCAGATGTTTAGAATTACTAATGGGAAGAGGCTCTGCCCCATCTCTTCCTGGTTACCTCCCCTCCACAAACAACCCCTGCCTCCTCCACCAGCAACCCGTTCTGTATGCACTACGCTTACTTCAACATGGTCCAAACCATGAGACTGCAGGGAAAACAAGCAAACATGTGGTTCCTGGATTCCTATTATTCGTGCTAGGGACACCGATGTCTTGGAAAGTTCTTTAAACATTGATGGCTGTACCTGATGGCTAATCCTTAGATGAGCTTAGGCTCTTTAAAGGTTGTGAATGCATTATTTGTGGAAACTTGTCTGCTGATCTCCTTGTCCCATTCCTGCAGATTAGAAGGTGCCCATGAAATCTGGAGGTAGGGAAGGGACCTGAAATTCCCTTCTACATTTGGATATTTGGTTCATACGCTTGACTGTCCTTCTCTTCCCCAGAACGGACAAGCAAGGTCATGGGAGAGTTTGGCCGTCTGTATGAACAGCAGTATCCTGTTGCCCTCTTCAATAGCGTCCGCTTTGACATTGAGGGAAGCAGCAGCCCCCAGTCACAGCTCCTACACCGCAAGGTAAGGGACCTCTCCTGTTTCTGTTCCACTGGGTCCTCCTCTGGTTGTTCTCGAACAGCCTGAACCACAAACACACTACACATTGGGCCAGCACTGCAACAGTGGAGCATGGATAGGTGTGGGCATCTAACTAGAAGGTTACTGTTTTGCGTCCTTGAACTCACTCTGCTTTAGTACCCTTCAGAAATGTACCTACCTAACTTTCATCCACAACACAGCATATATGCCAGAGTGGTAGCACAGTGAGTAGGACCAGTGCCTCACAGCTCCTTGGGTTTCAGTAGTTTCAGCACCGGGTTCAAAACTGGCTCTGATTGTACAGTTTACCCGCTTACCCTGTGTGCCTCAAAGTTTCTTCCCATACTCCAAAGTCATGGACAGGGAAGAAGAAGGCAATGGTAAACCATTTCTGTGGTTTACCATTCTGAAGATAAGGTAAACCATACCTTATCTTCAGAACCATGCAAGTTGTTGCTAATAGCAGACTAATTCAATGGTACTTACAGAGAAAAATGCAAAAAACTGCTTCATAAACAATTATGATCTGTAAATGGGTATATTGTCACCCCAAAAGCTGCATGAGTTTACCAAAAAGCTAAACAATATTGTTGAAAAACAGTGTGTTCCAGTTCAGATTCTAATGGATGTAATTTTGGCCTTAACAATGACAGTTGCTAACATGGGGACATTATGTTGTTACAGTTAGGCCAGTCCAGTCTAAACACTCTCCATTCTTGAAGGGTCTTTTCAGTTTTCAGATATAAATAACCTCCTTTTATGTTAGGAACTCTGCTGCTGGTGGCCCATAATGAGTTTTTAATTGGCTTCAAAGAAAAACACAAAAATTTAAGGGAATATATTATAAATATTAAATTAACAGCTATATATTATTTGGACTAGATGTCATAAAGACTTCAGATCAAGGTTCCAAAAAAATGTTTTATATGTGGATGGTACAGGCAGCAATCGGCAATACTGGCGGGCACATGGTAATAAATTATGTCACCAAACAAGTTTACCTTTAAACTTGTTGTATTTAGCGTGTGTGTATGTGTGAAAGAATGTGCATCTATGTGTAGACAGCAATAGCACAGTATATATCACCAAACATTATTTTCCAATTTGTGTTTATTTGAGTGAGAAAGTATGTGTGTGTAGGTATGTGCTGCATAATAACGTGTCGATCAACAACAGACTGCATATACAACGGTGGTCCCATAAGATTATACACGGTACATAATACTTGATAATAATAACAAACAACTGCTACCAGTTTATGTATTTATTGTACTGTACTTTTTATTGTTACTTTAGAGTGTACTCTTTATACTTGTAAACAAAAAAGTTTACTGTAAAACAATATGCCATGTTACATCATCAGCAGCTTCATACATCTCATGTTTACCGCATCTGCTGTAACATAGTATACAGCTGTGTAGCCTAGGAACAACAGGCTATACTGTATACAAGTCAAAACGGATGTGATGCGGCCCATGTACACGCTATTATGTTTGCACAATGACGAAATAGCCTAATAATGTATTTCTCAGAATATATCCCTCTTGTTAAGTGACACATACCTGTACAGATGGTCAGACTTATGATTTTTTGAATTTATGATGGTGTGATAGTGATGCGCATTCAGTAGAAACCGTACTGTTGTCGTACTTGAATTTTGACCCCCCCCCCCCCCTCAGGAAAGTGATATGTGGTGTGGTAGTCTCTCATGATGCTGGGCAGCAGCAGTGATCCACATCTCCCTGTCTGCCATGTGGTCGCTAATGTATACAACAATACTCTACAGTGTTCTGTGTTGTCAGCATTTTTTTGGATACCCCCCCCCCAACATCTACATTGTGTTTTGTGCATCCATCATGTCTACGAAATGCCCTTCTGTGTCTCCTGGTACTGGTGAGAATAAGAAAAGGAAGGCAGTTACTCTTGAAGAGAAACTCCTCAAGCATGGGCTAATCATGAATGCATTAACCCCATATTGGCTGTAATGACCTTTAAGGTAGGCTAGGCTAGGATGTTCGGTAGGTGTTATGGCATGGGTTGGTGGAAGACACCACAATAATGAGTTCAAGTTCCGTTCAACTCTTTACTGAGTGTTGTTTCCGACAGTGTTGGCGTTAGCCGGGAGCTAGTGCTAAACATTAGCAACTGGCAGTAAACAAAAATGAAACATGCCATAATTCAAGATAAACAAAATACAAGGTCTTTGCAGGAGAGTTCATAAGGAGCAGTGGAAACTGAGCACTGACAGGAAGTCTGGGTATTAACTAAATCCCATCCACAACTGGTTCCTACGCCAATCAATGAGTTTGAAAACGGGGGCAGAGAGACCGCCTACGTTCCGTTGCTGAAGCGGCCACAGGTGTGACCGTAGGGTAGGTGTATTTCTGACTTATGATATTTTGAATTTATGATTGGTTTATCGGAACGTAACCCCATCGTAAGTTGGGGACAATCTGTATTTGTGTATGTGAAGATCACGGCTAAACCAGTTCTCAGCCACCATGGTATGCTTCCCAGATGTGGTTTACAAGCTCCCATCAGACAGTATGCTAGCATATATGAATGCAGCAGTGTTCCCACAACCAAAACCAACAACCCAGGTACATACGCTGTGTTTTAATGCATTTCCTTTACATCTTCAACCACAGTACAAGTTATAAGCACTCAGTTGTGTCATAATACTGCATACTTTTTCAAACAACCATCTTAAGTTGAGGATAACCCGCATGTGTGTACTGTGTTCTGTATAGCAGGAGATTAAAGGCAGTGGCTCTAACCAATATGCCACCTGCTGCCAAGTGTGTTTCTTAAGAGAGGAGTAGCCCTTCATTTTCAGCAGTATACTTCTGTACTTTTCAGTACTCCATTGTTTAAGGAACTGGGCTTTGTGTTTTAAACATCAAATGTTCAAATCCCCAGAGAACTAATGTGTTGGAGACTGTGCTTGGAGATATTGTCCTCCCCATCCACAGTCATTCCTCTCTGACATTTAAACAACTTCTTTTTTTTTTTTCCTCTTTCAGGTGTCCCTGGGTGACAAGTCCATCTTCTCTGGGATGTTGTTCCAGTTCCTGGAGGAAAACAAGAAGTGGCGAAACCGTTTTTTCTTTGTCCCCGACTCCTACATTATCAGCTACTATGAAAACAAACTGGTGAGTGAAGCATAAGAATTCTTTTGTTTTCCATATCTAAGATACAGTATGTCCATCTTGTTTAATGAATGCTGTAATAGTCATAAATTATTTCTTTGATTCACTGTGTATTTGGTTTCAGCACTACATAAAGTTTTATCCAAATACTTTTAATATAATTACTTAATATAGAGAACATACCTTCTGGAAACTCCTTTTTGACTCCCACATCCCTCAACTGACCTCATGTTGCCTTTACCACTGCTCACCTCTCAGGCCTATGATAGGGGGCTGCACCCCAAGGGGACCATTAACTTGGCAGGATATCAGGTTCTTAACTCTGTGGAGAAGTACCTGGAGTTGCTGGAGACCTCACTGCCTGGTGAGTGAAGACATTCCCAAGGGAAACAGAGAGGAAGGTCCTGGCAGACTGTAGACGTGTCAATCAGTTATGTCATTTGCATGTTTTTGCATACAGCCGAATGTCTGCCTGTGTATCAGTGTGTTGATCTGTGTTTGTACCGTGCGTCCGTATATAGCTGTGTGACTCTGCATGATCACACCCAGGTGTGAAGGCCAAGGCAGGCAGCGCCCCACCCTTGAAGTGCGCCACACAGTTCCCCATCCTGCTATGGCACCCATACGCCCGGCACCAGTACTTCTGCGTCACCACGGAGAAGGAGCAGCAGAAGTGGCTGGCTGTCTTTCAGGACTGTGTCCGGCACACCAACAATGGTAAGAAATCCTTGTGGTCCTCACATCCAAACACATGCACAACACTAACTCATTCAATTTCACCCGCACACACCAAAACTAGTTGTCATATTATGACTTAACCATGCAGGCATGACTGAAATGAAGTTTGTTGCCTGGCAACCTGAAGGTCCCTGGTTCAAATCCCCATCCTCCTGTACTACCCTGATAAAGGCACTTACCCTGAAATGCTCCAGTAAGAATACGGTATAAAAAAGTAAATCGGTGTAAACTGAGATTACAGTGTTTGGGGCAACACTGTAGTCTTAGTACACAAATCTGACAAATGCAACTTATCTTAATAAACATTGACTGCACTAAAGGTTTTCAATGATCTCATGAAAGGGATCATTTCTTTTTCAGTCTTCCCACTGATATTCATCAGACTCACTGTTATTTTCGTTTTTTTCATGGCAAGAAGATGGGCGGGTCATGTCGGACTAAATGGGGATAATCTTGTAGATCTTGTCGCCAATTCCTCCATGTTATTTCAGTATCATCACTGTTTTGCTGTGCTACTCCAGCCTTCATTTAATAGAAATCTCGACAGTCGAAACAATACTGCGTGTTAAATTTTCCCTGTATTTCAGTACATGTAGATCTTAATGGTGGCAATGTTATTTAGCTGAGAGCTCATACACCTGGGCTAGTAGGTGGCGTAGCGGTTAGGGATGTCTCTTTGAGATGTGACATTTCCTGGTTCCCACTGTATCACCTTTTGAGTAAGATATTTATTCTGAATTGAGAGAGTAAGAATATCCTGCTGCATAGATGACTGCATAAATGTTAAAAAAGCGGTAACAAATTTAATTCTTCCGTTCTGATTTCCTTGAAATGTTCCGCTCACTAAATTTTCCATTTTTATACCCATATAACACAGCATGCTTTCTGGTTGTTCTTCATCTAATGTTTCAAGTTGAATTTCCTTTGGCGCGCCATCCTCCTTTATCACCAGCACTCTGCCACATCCTGCCGCTCAGTACTGCCGCGCCCCACCCCCTTTGAGAAGAACCAGGTCCAGCTGTAGGCCTCCTGGTCCCTGAGCATGCGCACTCAGACCACGTCAGCAGGCAGTAGAGGCGAGGTGAAATTCCAGTCGCGGTCACGGCTGTATCTCAAACCAAACTACCCAGAATTCCTCCCTCTTCCATAGCTCCAGAGCTCTTGGCACCAGCACGGCACATATTTCTTTGAGTTAGTTTTGGCCCCTGTCTCAGTCTGCCATTTGCCTTTGCACCAGTACTCTGCGTGCTTATTTGTTTACTCCACTCTCTTTCTCTAAAAGACAAAATAGTGCTTTTTGACGCTATTGCTTGTAAAATGCATTCTGGTGACGTGTGTACTTGTGTTAAGGCATCATGTTGAATGAAGAGTGTTGGCTCAAAGCTGTAATTCCACAAAGAGTATCTGCTGCTACCAGAAGAACTGCTGATGTTGTAGATACACAGAATCCATTTAATCGGCCTTGATAAGAAACAGAATAAGTACTGTAAGAAATGATATGACGTACAGTGTGACTGCCCCCTTTTGCATTTCACTGTTGTCGTTGTTATTATTATTATTATTATTGGTTGATCTTGTGCCTTTCTGTAAAGAAAATTATGATTTCTGCATTAAGCTTATTAAATTAAATGACCCATTTACAGAATTGGGTTACTTTTACTGGACCAATTTAGGGTTTACCTTGTTCCAGGGTACTCCAGCGGGAGAAGGGATTTAAACCCAGCACCTTCTTGTTGCAAGGCTGGCTTTAGCAACCATGCCACCTGCTGCCCCTTATCAAATGCCACTTTTTTCACTATGATTGTTAATGTAGTCACAGTGTAGAATATGGCGGAGTCAAAAGTACTGTGGACTGTATTAGAAAAAAAAGTTGGAAGTATAAACAATGCACACCATAGAGATGTTTTAGTGCAAATACAGTAATGATGATGTCACCGAGGCTCCGGGCTGTACAACACAAGCACCGATCAGGAGTTGCAGGTGAAGATGGGTGAAACTGAAAGAGGTCTTTGTGCGGGATGTAAACTATGTTCCTGGTTGTCATAGTAACTGGGTGATAAACACTAGAAGGGAGGCAATGCATTTGCCAGCCCTGCTTCACTTCTCAGCCTCAGTGCTGTGGCTAATAGGGGGCATAGTGGTTAGAGCTGCTGCTTTATATTCAAAGGAACCAGTTTTGAATCCAACCTCCCGCTTGTACTGCTTTTCCCTGAATGGCTGTTGTTAAAAATTACCCTAAAGCATCCAATAAATGAATAAATGTCTAATGTTTCTAAGCTATAGTATAAAATGAAGTATTCTTAGGGGAAAATCTATGCAGGATTTATTTTCTTCTGAAAAATGCTAACTGGGTACAAAATAATCCAGTCTGTAGCTGTTTTGCTTGAATGTGTATATGCTGGGGGGGTTATCTGGGAAAACTGGTTATTTGTATACCTGTTGGCTGCTGTCGCCAACATCGTGACATGCTGCTGAGACTAACAGAAAAGGGGTGTGTTCTGAAGAGGTGTTTTGCTTGGAGGCAAAATATCAGTAAAAAAAAAAAAATAGGTGTTTTGGAAGCAGAACCTTGTGAGTCGCATGCCTGTACACGTGGTCTGGGATGTTTATCCTTAAAAGCAGTAAGCAGATGTTACTCTGTCGTGGAGCTTTGCTGGTTGACTGAAATCCCTTGTGCTTAGACCACTGTGGTGATCTTTTGGGGGGGGTCTAGAAGCTGATCATTGTGTGGGTGAATGTTCATCAGAAGCTGATGGTTCATCAAACAGTAAATGACCTGTAATCCTCTCCAAGGTATTCACTGTCCACGCCACTTGCAGCAGTCATCTGGTAGCTTCTAAATCCCTGGGACCTCTAATATTTCCAGATAACTGTGCTTAGGGATTCCTGACTCTGTGGTGTGAAATGTCCAAGAGTGGTTTTGACTCTGGAGGCTGGAAGTCTCATGTCTTCTATCTGGCCTCTGGAGGTGAAGAGGTCCAACCATGAGACACTGTCACTAGAGGACTGAAATATAGAATATGGCGTGATGGAACTGAGGAGGTTTTGGGTTAACCAAAAACATGAGATGGGACCAAGTTCCCAGCCATCAGCAGAGTGCATGTTATTTGCTTTTTTTGCTGAAGCAGCTCAGTGTGACCTCCCAACTTGATTTACGGTATAGAGCTCTGCAAAGCACACTGTAAATATGTCACAGAACGTGCATAGAACCTTCACACAGCAGATTGCTGCCAACTAGGAGCACATGGGTAATGGGGATGTGAGCCAAGATGGTTGGCCTCTGGCCTCTTTTGTTGCACATATTGTAGGCCACCACAGCAGTGACATCACCCAGAATGAAGGCAATGATGATCTGAGTGCAAGGGGACAAAGACATTAACTCATCTGCCTAATTCTGTCTCTTATCTGGAGACCAGCAAGAACATGATGTGCCAGTGGATAGTGGGTTGAGTCTCAAATGGGCTGAATGCATTTACAGACACTTACGTGTGTGACCTGAAGAAGAGGCTGTCACTTTGCTCCTTTCTGACCCCACAGTTTTATGGAGGGTAGGCTGCAACTGAGCATCATACTTTGCACTGGGATCCCAATAAACTCTGGTATGCGGTAGTAACTAATCTTTGTTCAGCCAGACAACCATAGACTAGGGCCCGACTGCTTGTGACAGGACTACATGGTAGTTCTGCAAGTCTCAACCCTCACTGATCACAGTACGGATGAGTCCAGCCACCACCTCGGTGGAAGTTCTCCGGTTCGGCTCGTTTTCTGGTTTTCCAGTTGATGATGAGATTTGAGACAGGAACATCTGAGCCAAAATAGTTAATGCAACTTTGACTCTAATGGTGCACGGGTAGCAAGTAGTGTAGTGGTTACAACAACTATCTGGGTTGAAATCCCTGCTGCTACTGTATTACACTTGTGGATTGAATTGATAGAGTTAAAGAAATACTGGGCTGTGGAAGAAACGCATGCCCTCCCAACCATGTTGAGCAATACCCCATGGTTTTTGCATGCCAGACCTGACATGGGGGGTCTTCCTGTTTCTACCAACCATCCTTAGTGAGGCGCCTGCCCTTTTCAGAGCGCTCACTTCCTGCCTTTTTTTTCCCCAGGCATGAGTCAACAGCAGCTTTCCTGCTGCCAGACCCACAGACCTCACTGACACCCACCTCTCCTGGTTTTGTCCCCTCTAATTTCTGCACTCAGAGGGGCTCATGGTATTTTGGTCAAAAGGTTTTAGTTCCTCTGAGAACTTACTGTGTGTTAGACACAAACAAATACTTTAAATAGTTGAGAAAAGGCTCAGTTGTTGAACTTCAGCCCTTAGGAGTGGACAATACTTTCACACATACCGCAAGCATATATAGTGTTGTAGGCTATACATATTTTGTCTTATATTTTGCATAATGTGATTTTTTTTTTTTTTTTGGTGAGGAAGTCCAGTAACTGTAAGACAAAACTGCAATTTATATCTAAACAAATTACTTAATTTAGTTAGATCAAGACCCATGTAACTTCATCTAAAATGACAAATATGATAAACTGAGAACTAAAGCATTTTCACTTAGAAGTGAAGACTGCATGTAATTCAAATCTGCTGACTGGGAACACATTTGCTTAAGCGTATGAGTAATTTTGCGTTTGTCCTTACTGGAAATGATGATGCATTGATTTTGTAAAGTACAGTACACCTGTCAAAAAAGCAGGTTTGTGGTGGGAGAAGGTTTTAAGATGCGGTCATCAATTTCAAAGTTGTGTGAAAGCTTGGGTTCCTGAAAATGGCTGACAGACACTGTTGACCCTTGATGCATTATCGTTGCTATGACAAGGAACCACCACTTCCTTTGTGGATGACGTTGTTGGAGCTGTAAATTGCAGTCAGGGTTTCGATCGACATCTCACAAATTCCTTCCACTTTCTGAATATGGTACTTTACCTCAGGTTTGGATTATGGCGTTGTGTGTACTGAGTAATTTTTGTCTTTTTCATGTGCAAATGTAATGTTCAAAACTTTCAGAAGTAATGAAATCTCCTTTAAGTGTGAGCAATTTCTATATTTTGTCTTAGGTTGTATGCATGGAGCAACAAACATATCACTGAAATAACCTGTGCTTACTTGGCAAAATACTGTATATCTTGTATAATCGGTTACTCTAACAATATCTATTTAAAAATGAAGTAAGGATTTTTTAAGCAAATTTTAGTCACATTAATTATTCTGTTCCATTAGATTAAATCGGCCCATTCAATGAGATTCTAATTAAATGTATTGCGATAATGGTTTATAAAATTGGTGATCTTTGCTGCCCCCACAGGCCTGTCAGAGGATTGCAAGGTGCAAACGCCAGCCTTCACAGATGCTGTGAGGCTCTACCGACAGTCGCATGGGCAGTACAGCACCTGGGAAATGATGTGCGGAACCCCAATACAGGTATGTCCGGCAGACATACTGACACCATAGCAACAGTGGGCAGATAGTCTTGAAGCTGATCTACCTGATCGCATTGTGCTCAGTGGGACATAATGCTGTTATTTTTAATTTAATGCTCCTGCCCTAGTACTCCTTATTGAAGTACTGACACTGAATTGTCCAGCTCTGTAAATGGGTAAATAATACGAAATAATTCTGAGCATCATTCCCCCATATGTGCTTGTTGAATATCCACATTCCAAAACCATGGACATTACTATGGAGTTGTTCCCCTTTTGCTGATATACAGTAACAGTCTCCACCTTCTGGGAAGGCTTTCCTCCAGATTTTGGGAATTTGTGCCACAAGTATCAGTAAGATCAGACGAGAAGGCCTGGCTTGCAGTTGGTGTTCCAGTTCATCCCAAAGGTTTTTGATGAAGTTTAGGTCAGGGCTCTGTGCAGCCACTCAAGTTATTCAACACCAACCTGGATAAACTATGTGTTTTTGGAGCTTGCTTTGTGTAGGGGGGGACACAGTAATGCTGGAGCAGGAAAGGAGCTTCCCCAAATTATGGCCGCAAAGCTGGAAGCACACAGCTGTCTAGAATGTGTTTGTATGCTGTTTGGGTGCAGCTGCCACCTCCATTGCATCGACCCTCATTCCTTTACCCTTTTTTGTGCAGAAGCGTGACCACCATCTTTTGAATCCTGCCTTTCTGTGTTTTCATGTTGACACCTCACTGAGAAATGTTTCTTTTCCTGAAGACTGAAATAGGGGTGGGGAAAATAGCACCTTGACAGTAACAAGAACAACATCCATCACTGTCTGAGGGTTTCTGGTGGTCCCTGGCTTTTGTCTGAGAACTGACAGAGCGACAAAAGCCTTTTTTGTCTGAAATGATTTTTGCAAAACTGAACTGTGAAATGTGTGTTTACAATAGCCAGACCATCTGTATTCTGTTGTCTTTTACAACAGTAAAAGGAACTGAATGCAGTCAGGTCAACAGTGTTTGTTGTGTTTTGGAGGAACTCACAGTGCTGCTATTGGGGATGTAGTGGGCCTTCGCCTACCAATCGCCAACTCGGCTCTTCCTCTACCCACTGATATACAGTATACAAAATAAATGAGTACCCACCCCGAGCAAAAAAAAAAAAAAAGTTTTTTTCTAAATTATGATCATTACAATTCACGGAAGCATAACAAAATATAAAGTTAGTCAATGTGTACTTAATAGCAACATAGAAATATGTCATCAATATCTGTAAAATAAGTCATTAGGCAACACTGCTTAAATCGAGGATTGCAAAAATAAGTACATCCGTGGTAAAATTTTTACAAATATCTATGTGTATGGCGCACATTGGCACGTCAGGTTGTAAGACCATTTGCCGCGTTTCGCTGTTCATCAGCACTTTGCGTCTCAGAGTGTCAGCTGCTGTTCGTTGATAGGAAAAGGATCCCAGCCTCCATGCATCACAGCATTGTGCTTGGGTCATGTGGGAGCTGAGCTGGTCTTGGTACACGTTGTCTCCTGCTTGGATTAGTGCCCCACCCTATGGAGTCCCAGCAGGATTGCTGCAAGCTCACACCTGCAGTCACCTGGCACTGCAGGCAGGTGCGGCCGGACCATGTCATTCCAACCGGGTGTGGTCGGCTGTGGCAGATTAAGTACAATGCCCACTTCAGAGTCTGTCAGGAGCAGCATGATAAAATGCGTTGGTTACAATTAGTGCAAACTGAAATCTACCTCTTTATTCAAGCCATTCATATTTACCTTTGCAAACATCTTGGTTGTGTGCATTAGATTAAAGTGCAGAGTGCAGTGTACAAATTGTCTCATTTGTATAGTTTGCAGTTGTTTGCTAATCTATTATCTGTGCATTCAGAATAGTGCAGTGCCTCTGGTCTTAGCCTAAGCAGACAAGCATTTCTGTATTTTATTTATTTTTTTTTTAATTCTGTGTTTGCTCTGATGGTAAGAAAACAGACAGATGAGAAACACCTGCCTTTTGCTTGACCCATTCAGGTCATTTGATCATGTGCTTGAAAAGAGTGAGATTCTGTTTGTGATGATCACTAGAGATTTAATCAAAACTTTAATTTTTTTACAGTTATTATTATTATTATTATTATTATTATTATTATTATTATTATTATTATTATTTAGGTGACACCTTTGTCTAAGGTAATTTGCAATACTAGATTCCCTACACTAAGCTACAAGTGTCTGCCCATCTGTGCAATGGAGCAATGAAGCACACATTCACACTTGCGAACCACAGTGACTGCTTATAGTCACCAATTCACCTAAAATGGGCATTGCTGGACTGTGGGAGGAGACCAGAGCACTGGGAGGAAATCCATGAGAACAAAGAGAGGACGTGCCAGTTCCATGTAGGCTGAGCAGGGATTAAACCCATGTCCATTTACACAACCCAGGTGCTGTGAAGACTCTGAACTGTTCACTGCCATGATTCTGGAAACCCCTTTTGGTGCTCTTGCATTTTCTCTGATTGTCAAAAGTGTCTGTCTGTCTGTCTCTGCAGATCCTTGCTAACCTGGTGATGGAGAACCTTGTTCCTGAATTGAAGGACCTCATTGCTGTCCGTCTGAAGGGCAAGGCCTACGACAGACAAAGAAACTGGATGCTGGTGAGTCAGCATATGATATATACACGTGGCTAGAAAAAGATCTAAAAGTTTCCTCCAGAGAGCAGGCAGGAAATGGGTTTGGTGAGGTTTGCTCTGTGTCCAGCCCGATCAACCTATAGCTCTGCTCCATCTGATATAGTTCCACTCCTATAGCTTCATCCCACTAAAGCCCAATGCTGTCCCTTGTGCGCCCCCAGATCTCAGATGCCGTGTACAGCCTGGTCCAGGACCAAGTGCAGGCGCAATATGAGGCCGTGGGGCAGAGGTGTGAGGCGGGGCGCCCCCCACTGGAGGCCACCATACGCACAGATATGGATCAGATTGTCACCTCCAAGGAGCACGTCACCAGCAAGATGTCTGGTAAGAACAGATCCCGGAGTCCAGGAGGGCCTGAATTGGTTATGTATTATTGATCTTCAGTGTATTTTGACAATAAATGTACGGTAAATTTAAGGGAGGAGAAGGACACATGAGCATAATTTCTAACCCTTGTCTTAATGTTGGCTCAGTGTGCTCTGAGCTGAGTAAAACCTGCCAGCTGGGTATGGCGATCACATGCTCTAAGCCATTTTGCTAATCCCAGCTTCCTGCTCCTCCTTTACACCATGCTGTGTAATCTGATCTTTGCATGAAATACTCGCATCCAGAAACACAATTTTCATGAACAGTTGCTGTCACCTTCTTTGTCTGAGGACTGAAATCTCTACAGGGTTTCCTAGAAATTCATTAGCTTGTATATATTTGCATAAACTCATTAGGCTAAAACCTTTGTCCAAGGTCACGTTTGCTACACTAAGTAATTGAAATTGGCCTGCGGTTCAGTCTGCAAAAAGCTGAAGGGTGCAGCTGTCACAGTGGATAGCACTGGTTCCTCACAGCTCATGGGCCTTGGGTTTGGCTGTAGGATGGAGTCCGGGTGAGTCTGTGGAGTGTGCATGATCTTCCCATGTTCATATAGGTTTCCTCCCACAGTCCAAAGGTATGTTTCAAGTGAGCTGGGGAATCAAAACTGCCCCTATCATGTTTTGCATGCATTCTGTATTGCATTGCTCTGTTGTATGGCTGGGCAAATGACTGTAGAGAGTTTATTACCTTGGAGAAATACGTCAGGTAAATTCCAGTTGTTTTTTTTTTGTTTGTTTTTTTTTAACAATACAGTAAAACCCTTCATCCCCTATGAGACACTGTTTGATCTCACAGCCCCGGTCCGTACTGTGTTGTTGTTCCAACTTTCATTGTGCTGCCACCTCCTTGAAATTCCACATGGTCACAAAGGTGTTTGCATTTTGCTTTCGTAATGCTGCACAAATGTTGAATTTCTGCATTCCAGTGGAGGTGGGCAAGATGGAATTTCATCTCTTTGGCCTGGAGTCAGATAATACCCCCATCCCCGAAACCTGTCTGCTTACTTATAGTGTGGACACAGAGAGTGGGAGGAGCCCTTAGCATGAGAGGGAATTGCGCTATGAAAATATTTGCTCAGTGCAAGAAACATGCTTGATATAATGCTACACATCTATAACTTGTAATGCATAGAAATGTATTATTGTTCCAAATCTTTGTGGTTAGTAGCAATACGTACTCCATGTTTCTGAGAATCTTTGCCTCTTGTGTGGCGATACAGCTCTGGTCTTGCCCAAGGCCGAGAAGCTCCTGAAGGCCAGCATCCAGCCCTACATTGCATCTGTCCTCGAAGCCCTGATGGAGCCCACGAGCCGTGGTTTTGCCGAAGTGCGGGATGTCTTCTTCCGTGAGCTAGTGGATGTCAGCAAGAACATGCTAAATGGTGGCAGCAAGGAGAAACTGGGAGAGGTGAGGGGCAGCAGGCAGCGGTGTCTACAAGTTGATGACCACACAAGACCACCAGACATACTTTTCCTACCCCATTCTCAGAGTCATTGTCACTTTCCCTCTCTCCCCAGCAAATGGACAAGATCTCAATGCTGGCCTTCCATCCAGTAAAGATGCAGAGCTGTTATGAGAAGGTGGAGCAGCTGCACCTGGAGGGCCTTCAGCAGCGTTTTGATGTGCCCAGCACTTCTGTCTTCGTCCAGAGGGCCCAGATCCTTATGCGAGAGGTGAGACAAACCTTAGCCCTGATCCAAACCCCCAGGGTGACTGGTAAGATCTCTCAGTTCCGAGTTGTCTTGCTGTCTGTCATGGAGAAATTCTTTTCTTCAAACTCTGAGCTGAGTGAATTTCTCCACTGATCCCGTGGGAGGAAACGGGACCCTTTTGTGCTGCAGAATGCATTGTAATTATGCTATGATAGTGGGAACTGAGGGATGCGTTTTGCCATTTGATCGTGCCACAGCACGTCAACAGACATTCGGTCTTTGCTTCTGCCTTTAATGCGGTCGCTGTAAATTGTTGTTTTGCATCCCAACATGTCAAGGAACTTGTGTTGTTGTAGTTGGGGGATAAGTAGGGGTTGATCACTCGAAGCTGTGCCTGCACTTGATTAAAACCAACTTTATTTCAGTGACACTTCAGTCTTAAGTCAGTTCCCTATTATGTCTGTAAACTAAACGTTGGAAGGTCCTTGTGTGTGTGTGTGTGTGTGTGTGTGTGTTGTGGTACAATACTGGGGTATTTCTCGGACAGTTATCTTGAAATCCACTCGTTTTCTATTTACTGTTGAAGTCATGGTTGCCTTCACCCTCTGGTGACAGTTTGTGACAAAAGCATGAAAAAAGCAATGGCTCTAAGACAAGGGCACATCCAAATCAAAGTGGTTGTGGTCTACTGCTCGCATTTTCTTTCCACTTTTTTACCTGACCTTTGAGTGTCTGTTTCTGCAGCAAATGGACAATGCCATGTACACCTTTGAGCAGCTCTTGCACCAGAGTCTCGAGAGCCACAGCGGGGACGATTTCCACAAGATCATCCAGCGTTGCCAGGACCGAGTCATCAAGGTAAATCTGGAATGTCCAAAAAAAAAAAAAAAACTTTGAATCAATTGTTTCACTATATTCAGATATATGTCTGTGTAAGTAGAAATATACATTTTGGATATCTGTTTAGTAAAGGAATGATTACAAAAATGTACTTTGGGTTCCCACAACCTGTGATTCACTTTCCTTTGTTTAGAAATACGACTATGACAGCAGTACAGTCCGCAAGAAGTTCTTCAGAGAAGCTCTTCTTCAGATCTTCATCCCATACATGCTGAAGCAGCTTTCCCCAACCTTTGCTGCTGTGAGTCTCATGCTTTTCATAGCCCCGCATCCGTGTTTGTACATGCGTATAAGTGCAACTTGCACCTCTCGGGTAGTGGACATCAAAATCCCTCCCTTGTGATCCGAGCTTTTCTTCCCCGATTCTTCACTCTTACCCTCCAGGAGCTGCCTCGGTTCCGGGAGCTGATCTTTGAGGACTACTCACGCTTCATCCTGGTGGAGAATGTCTTTGAAGAGGTGGTGTTACAATCCATAATGAAAGACATCATGATGGGTAAGTCCAATGTTCTCCGAACCTGGCCTTGTTCAGCAAGATGTCTGGCCTAAATTAGCATCGTCACTGCTGTACTTCTTCACTTAAAACAAGAGTAATACAGCTGGAGATATTGGTGTTGTCCTTGTGTACTGCATGTCTTGGAAAAAGTGTATAGCTGATTATTTCTGAAGGACAGCAACTTGCCTCTGCCTTGTATTGCACAGTTGTGAGGTTATAGCCTTGTGTACTTTTCTCCAAAATGGCCTACAAAAAATTATATGATAATAAACTGAATTAAAAAGAGCTTTACAGACATAGAATAAGCAAAATGTAGTTTTGCTTTGCAGTAGTTTTAGTACACAGACTCCTCATTTTATATGCAGTATGATGGAAATTTTCGAAGATAAAAATATAATATAGTTTAGCATCCCACCCAGGGTGTGGTGCCATAGCTTAGCACCCCCATGATTCCAAAATGAGCTCCAGACCATTGTAACCCCAACAGTACAAGGACTCTGGATTGAGTTACGGATAATGGATCGATGGATGTATTTTTCTTTTCACACAACTATTTTCTGTTACTTTATGTCTCTATTGTGAGGCAAGCAGTACCTGTTTTGCTCAACCAGCAAAGATCAGTAAAACATGCTAAAACTGAATAAAAGTATAGAACCAGATTAATCCACATCACTTCCACAGTGTTCACAGCTGGTATTTGTTGTTGGTAATCAATAAAAAAAAGATAACTAAAATGTTTAGGGGGTGAACTGCTCAATATTGTCCGTTCAGCAGCACTTTGTATTTTCAGAGATTTTAAACTAGTGTCAATTTTACTGTAGTTCAGAGTTATTGAACTACTATGGATTCTGGTTAATTGGACACATTGCAGGAAGAAACAAAGTAAATTGAGGGGAGTTAAAATCTTTTTGACTGACGATAAATTCTTCAGTCCTGAAAGATGGGAAAGTTTTCCCCATCACAGCAGGGTCAGTACCAAATGCATTCTTCCAGACCCCGTATCAGTGGGACAAACAACCTGGTATGGAGGAATATGAAGATCAGTACAGAGTTTAGGGTTGGGTTAAATCAACACAGATCCAGTACTGATATGATGCTGTTACTTTGATAATCTTTTAGGCCCTTGAAAGTCTTTGTTTTAGCAGGTATGGTAAGCTAAGGAAAGAAAATGAGAAGTAGAGATATTTAAGAATCAAACAGGACAGTTTGGTGGAAGCCCAGGCAGGAAGGAAATTCAGCTTTCAAAAAAAGGAATCATAGCTAGTATTAAATAACAGCCAAACTGAACAGCAAAGCAGGGATAAGAAAATCCATAAGACTGTTCTCATGGACTTTTTTTTAATGAAAATAGAAATTTCCTGGAATACTTGAAGCATTTATTTGTTAATGTTATAAACATTAATATACCTGCTTTGTGATAGAGTGAATTATTAACCCATTCCCTCTGATTGTATAGCCGTTAAGGAAGCAGCGGTCCAGAGAAGGCACAACTTGTATCGGGACAGCATTGTCTTGACCAACAGTGATCCAAACCTGCACCTGCTGGATGACACCACTACCATTGACTGGGCAGGGGAGTACGGAGGCCAGGGCGACCACACCGACAGCGGGGAGCCTCAAAAGAGGCGTCGCATGAAACAGGTTGTTTCCATGATCCAGGTAGATGGCTCACTCCCACTCCTTTACGAGTCATGTCTGGAGGTGCCAGGAGTTGGAGACATCGCAGAGGAGGGAGAGGGCAAGGGCCCAAATACCAGTTCTTCCCCCTCCACTAAGGTTTTGAAAGAAGAGAAGTCCGTTCAAGAGATTCCCCCTCCATTGACCAATGGGACAAGCCAGAAAGAAGACAGGCAGAAGGAAAACCAAGAAGTTCAAGCGGAGTCACTTAAAGCAGTTACCCAAAAGGAAGATAAAAAGAGCCCCCCCACAGAGAGTACCCAACAAGAAGAGGAAAAAAAGCCCCCCATGGAGAGCACCCAACAGGAAATGGAAAAGATGCTCACCGTGGAGAGCGCCCAACGGGAAGTGGAAAAGAAGCCCCCCGTGGAGAGCGCCCAACAGGAAGTGGAAAAGAAGCCCTCCATGGAGAGCGCCCAACAGGAAGTGGAAAAGAAGCCCCCCATGGAGAGCATCCACCAGGAAGTGGAAAAGAAGCTCCCCATGGAGAGCGCCCCAAAGGAAGTGGAAAAGAAGCCCCCTGTGGAGTGTGCCCAACAACCACTGGAAAGTAAGGTTCGTGTAGAGAGTTCAAGCCAAGATGCTGCCAGCAAGTCGGCCATAGAAAGTGCCATACAGGAGATAGAGAATGCCGTACTCGGTGAGGACACTGGACTTCTATCAGAACAAGAGGAGCAGGACGTGATGAAAACGACGTCTGTGAACCAGAAGTTGGAAAGGCCAAAACCGAAGGAGGAAGAGCAGGGCACCTCGGCAGCAGTGCCAGAGTCTGAACAACACTCTGCCGACTCTCGACCCCACGTGTATGAAGAGGCCGGGATCAAGGCCAATGTCCCAGAGAGTGACACCACAGCTGGGGGTGCCATTGCTCATCCCAAACAAAGTGAGGTGGCCCGTCCCAGTGACTCTGAGACAGGAGAGGAGGTTTCTGGGAAAGCTTCCATGTCAGCTGCTGTGGGAGAGCCTTGAGTTGACACGCACAGCCATTCCTTCCTGTTAAAACACATTTTCACTCCTGTTGGGAGATGGCTGACATTTTTCTTCCGTTGCATATGATTGTTCTTGAGAAATCATTGAAATTGCATACTGAGAGAAGTTGTGCGTCCTTTATGTTTTGTGTTGCATTGTGTTTTTCAACCACTAAGGAAATCAGTCCGAATCCATTCCGACTTCCCGACAATTCCAAAAATCGCCTCCAAAAGTGGACGCTTGAAAAATCTCACTGTTAAAGCGCTCCAAGCCGGGCTTGGTTGCAATTGTAATGTTATTATCATTACTTCAATAATTTTAGTGAAGTAGTGAGTATAAATCAACCTGCTGTCTGTCCATCTCCATCACCAAGTTAGACAAAATGAATATATTTGAATTGCATTCATCAACGTAAGTCACCAGTTCCTCCATTTAGACTTTTGTTTTTTTCTGTGCAGTTCCTACACTTGGTAATATGCGACTTGCATGGTTACAGTTGTGTTCTGGAACAACAAGACACAAGTTATGTTAAAAGTAAAGAAACACAACTTGGAGGTTGTCTCACCTCTCATTCTCACTTCAGCCATGATGTGCCCTACGGACAGAGGCATTTTTGTCTGACCCCAGGAAGGGCTGAAACTGATCAAGTGGATCAGTCATCATGCAAGAATAAACTTCAGTGCCTTGCTTGAATATAAACTGAAAACACTGAAAACGAGGTTTCCTTAAGGGTTAGTGATTTTGTGTAGTGCTGTTTTGCTTTATTTTACATTTAATTCGGAGTATAAATCAATGTTGTGCAAGAAGAATATAATTCCGCCTTTAGTTTTACGTGTGTATATACACATTCTTTTTGTTTTTAATTTGATAACTTTTGACTGCTTCTGCGAACACTATAGCTTCATTTTGATGGACGACACATTCGGCTGCTTTTTTTTTTTTTAACCTAATACTTTGAGTTTAATTTATATCAAGCTGTCCAAAACCTAGAGAACAGTTGTGCACATACAAGTGGAAGTCCTGGAAATGCAGGCCTTTACAGCCGATGTTGTGGCAGCAAACTGAGATTCCTTGATCAGTTTGTAGCCACGTTGCGATTGTGTTAGATACAGAAGCTGGTCTCATTGAAGTGGCACAGTTTCATTTACGACCCAATTTGATGTCCATCCATTTAACTCAGGGCTGATGTGCTTTGACCAGAATATCTTCTGGCCAGTAGGTAGCACAGGAGTTTAATTTAAAATATTTTAAAGTTCCAAGAAGGATCATGCTGGTGAGAAAGGTACTTAAGCTGAAATGCCAAAAGTCATAAATGGGTCACAAAAAGTGTCTTATAAGTAAACAAATGTGATTATTTAAGGGGTACAGGTGAACAGACATGGCCCTTATTTATGAAAAGCTGTTTCACTAAATTAAAAAAAGGACTGTTTTAGAGATCAGCGTGTACCTTTGTTTGGACACTAATGACAAAATACCATAATCTTTACCATATCATATCATGCAGTAACTTATATATAGCAATTTCTTGTTTCTTTTGCTTAGTTTTCCCATATTAGGGACATTTTTGGATCTATGTAGTAAAATAGTTATCAAGTTTTTCCTGGTGTCTGGTCACTGGAAATCTGTTACATGAAACTTTACTACTGCATGCAACCGAACTTAATATCTCAAAACTGGTTATCAGTGTACTTTTTCTGGATGGTATTTGAGGATGCGAGGAGATGGGAAGAGTGGAAGTGCTGCTTGACGAAGGTGCCAAAGTGGCATTTGATGGAGGTAAGAAGGATGCCTGAGTGGTTAAACACCTGGTTTTGGGCAGAGCCATAGGGAGGCAATGAACAAATCAGAAAGTCTGATTAAGACAGATGCGGACAGGAACTGCATAGGCTTTTGTTGTACTGCAGAATGAAACCAAAATGCTAGAATGGTTTGGATGAGATACAGTGTTGTGATGCTTATTGACTAAGTTCTGGTGTCGGGAGGTCAAATTCCATTTTGTCATTAGCAAATTACTATCATGACCATCCAGCACAGTGTAAAACCTTATAAACTAAGTTGGTTTTGGGCTATTTTTTCCGTGAGCTACAGCTGTTTCTTTTTTTTTTATTTTAATAGTTTAGCAAGCTGAGAAGCAATGTAACACACTGACAGAGCTACAAGAAGTCCAAACTGGTACAATTTCTCCCTTATTTTATTTTTTTTTCAAGGTTTATCTTGTTTACCTTAAACTGAGACAGTTTTCTTACTCTCTTCCAAGTGGTTTCATTTTCATTTGTGTGTCATAATAAAAGCAAAGCAGTGCTGTTTAGACGGGCAGATTTTTGTACGCCTACGAAAATATTTGCAGTTTTGTTTTATTTATTACATAGTGTTTATTTGTACTGTATCTTTTTTTTTTTTTTTACTTAAGTGTCTTATGGAAGATCTGAAATGTCCTCTATTTTTATGTAATTACAGAGTATACACAAGGAAAATAAAACATGGATCAAAATTTGAATTTGGTTGCCTTGGGATGATTGCCAGAGTTTTTCATATAAATAGTGTGTACAGTACTTGTTAATGTCCAGGAAGCGGGATACAATGCTTAAGCTAAGTTTTGTATTCTAGAAATACAGGACAGAAACACTGAAGAAATCTGGTATTGTAGAATTTTGTTATTCCACAAAATGGGTAACAGGTGCTGTACGCATTAGGGAAATTAAGTTTTAATCTGTTGGTCTCAGGTTTTAGCCTTTTTCGACTAAGCAGAATTTTCCCTGAATTTTGCAGTAAAAAAACAGCCAACTTAATAAATGGGTGAGATTTTCTAAGATGCAGTGCGTTAAAGCATTAACTTTGCAGAGATGTAATGTTTACCGCAAGATTTACTAAACTTGAGGTTTTATTTATTTACAGTGCTCCCAGAGATTTGAAAGTGTAACAGTAGTCCAGTATCACTCACAATCCAACCTTTTGGCTATGGCCTGACCGTAATATTAGTAATATTAAAAAAAATTAAAAATTAGGTCTACTGATTTTTTCTTGAGCCAGTTTTATGGTTTTGGGGCTTCATTTGATATGTTGTGCCCTGTCATAGGCATTCACCAATTTTATTTAAAATCACATCCTCTTAGCATCCCCTTTAATAATTTGTGCCGTCTATTCTAAGAATTTTAAACCTTGTTTAACTGGTCTGCTTTCGTTGTGTGAAAACACACAATTTCACATTGGCTCATGTGGTAAAAAGACGGGTTTCTTCCGGCAAAGTATGGGTCCTTCCTCCCCGAGACCGATGGTGCTCTTCTCAAGGGTAGAGAGAGGCCTGGTTCTGAGGAGTGAGTTGGGTCCCTCGAGGGTTTCTTTAAGAGTGGTGAGATGTGGGCGCTTTTCAAGTGGGGGGAGCAACCAGATGAGAAGAAGCACCTGAAGATGGGTGAAATGGAGAAAGAGTTTGCAGCGATGGCGCGAAACAGGGGTTGGCGGCTTCAAGTCGACTCCTATAACCGTACTTTGGCGCTTCGTAGTTGGTCTTAATTTTTGTAGCCACAATGAAATAAATGTACGGTCGTATGAACAAACTTTCAAAATAACGGAAGCGCAATGTTGAAACCCAAATTTGTGTGGGGTTTCATCAAATACGGTTTGTATTATAGTTAAGTAGCGATGCTAAAACGCTTCTTTACGTCTTCCTCGTTAGTATAGTGGTGAGTATCCCCGCCTGTCACGCGGGAGACCGGGGTTCGATTCCCCGACGGGGAGACTTCAAGTTTTTGTATTTGCTTTGTTTATTACTTATTATTTATTTACTCATTATTTTTATTATTATTATTTACATATTTATAGTGCATTACGTGCGGTCTCAAAACTGACAACTTTTGGAAGACTATTCACGCACTTAGCACAACGGCAATCTGTATGGACTAAATACATGCAATAATAAACATACTTCAAAATTCATTAATTATCTTTTCACTGAAAACCTGCCCAGGTGTTTTGTTTTCAAATTTATTACCATCTCTACAAAAAGGGCATTTTTTTAAATTAAAAAAACGGCCCTGTGCGTGGTGACGTCATAGCGCTTAAATCTGCATGAGGGCGACGTGTACGTGACCGACGTCCGGCCGCAGCACGCGCTTTCAGGTAAGTGTGTGTGTGTGTGTGTGTGTGTGTGTGTGTGTGTGTGTGTGTGTGTGTGTGTGTGTGTGTGTGTGTGTGTGTGTGTGTGTGTGTGTGTGTGTGTGTGTGACATCCCAGAATGGAATGACTGTTAATATGGCCACCAACTGCTGATTGTGGAGCAGCCTGTGTGTTTGTCTCACACACCGGTTCCCTTCTTTCTTCTCCCTCCTCCCGGCCCCTCTCATTTCCCACATGAATTTTATGGGCCTTTAGTCACTATTGCAACAACCCAGGCAGCCTGGCTGTGGCTCCACAGTGACAGTACAGCTCCAACCAGTCTGTCTGCAACTCTCTACAACACCTAGAGGCTCCAGCGCTTTCGTTTCAACATCTTTTCAAAGTAAAATTCCTAGGTGACACAATGGCATCTTCTCACAGGGCCCTGAAAATTCCACTCAGGAAACAGATAAATGAATGGAATGGGCTGAATAAATGTAACCCTTAGTGAACTCAGTGCAAAATTACTTTAATACTGACATCGGTGTTTTTTTTAAATTATATTTCTAAAGCAGTGCAAATTAGATGCTTTTAATATATACCAAACTCAAACCTTGAATTTTTAAATGACCTATACACGTTGTGAGATATCCGCTGTCAGAAATATTATTATCTATTATCTAATATGTGTTTCGAGAACTTGGAATCCAAGAACAGATACTGCGGCAGATGGCGAGGGAGATGACGGAGGCTGCAGAGCAGGGAAATTTGTAGATATGGAGGAAAAGGACCAGTGCTGATGGAGGACCAACGGAGAAGTCGTAAACTGTGGTAGGGTTTTGCTCTTTAAGCGGTAGCGGTTAGCAATTAGCAGGTTGCGGGGTGAATGCAGTTAGTGTGTGATGTAGCCTAAGTGTAGCAAAGTTGTGGGTAGGTTTAATGGAGTTATAAAGAAGGTAGAGAGTAGCAAAGTGGGCAGTTAGTGTGCAAAATTGTTAGCGTGGGTGCATTGTTGGGTAGTGCAGTGGTGTGCACAGTTGTGGAGGGCAGCAGTTCTGGGATGCCAGAGGTGTGGTTGAGCCTTCCGGAGGTGTCACGGGCCTACCTCGAGGAAACAGCTATGAAGGGAGGTGCCCACTTGATAACCCCGATGAGATACTGCACCATTACTTTGCAATATCATGCGTGGGGTTGTAGGTGTAGGTGATTAACATTGAGGGTTAGGGAGATACAAACCATCGTATAGTGGCTAGATAGGTTTGCTGTTAGGTTGACTGTGGGGTTGCTGTGGTGTTTGCAGGTTAGAATAAGGTAAAACAGGTGCTTAGGATGAAGGTTAGGAAGTGGGATCCCTTTGAAGCGCTAGTCCTTTTATTAGCACTTTGTGTTTGATATGTATCTGCCTTGATTCACTATAACTGTATCTGGAGATGAGGGATGATGGGCAGAAGGTAGTGTCATGATGAGGCCCGTTGCTTTGTTTTCTGAAGGTTTCAGGTTCAAATACCATCCCTGCTGTTATACCTTTGATCATGATACTTACCTTGACTGCCAGAAACCACCATCTATAATGTAACATAATAATACATGAAACATTTTCACCATTTGTTGCTTTTCTTCCTGTACACGGAACTCAGAATATGTTTGGGTATTTGGTTATTTAAATTTGCAAATAATGTTGCATGTCTACAAACAAAGTTTAATCTAGTCTTCAGATAACTGAATCATACAAAGAAGGTGCAAAAAATTGTTTACGCCCAGTAATCCCAATACCCACTGTGAATACCGTGTTTTATGCTATGGTCACAGGCTGTGCCCCTAAAATGTTTCAGCAGGGGGCGCTACATCGCATGTCAAACTTCATACGGCCAGGTGAGAAAACATGAATCCATTAACATGAAAACGTTATTTGCAAGAGATTACAGGAGCACAGCAACACATTTCATCAAATTCGTTCCAGTGACCCACTTATTTGTATTTTAAAATAGTGCAGCTAATGTACAATACTTAAAAAAAAAATTGAATGTGAATGAATATGATTAGAGGAATTTTCTTACATAACTGCGGCATAATTGTAGTTTAATCAGTAATACATGAACAGGGGTGCTTCATCATTTGTACCAGTGGGGCACAAGCTAGTGTTTATGTTTCACAGGTCCTCAGCTGAGAGACTGGAAGTGGATTCAGACCTGGCTCAGTCTGTGTGGAGTTTGCATATTCCCTCCAAATTCATGTGAGTTTCCTCTCGCAGTCCAAAGGTATGTGTTCCGGGAGATTCGATGACAAAATCGGCCGTAGTGTATGAATGTGTGTGACAGACATCCCATCCCAGCGTCATGCCCCATTTTTCTGTTTCATGAGAAGAATTAATGTAAAGGAACGTAAAGTACACACACTGACCTGCTGAAGCCATGGGTACAGTTGTGTACGAGTGTGTTTGACTGATGTTCTAACCGTCTCGCTTCGCCGCCCATCGCCGACTGCCGTTGGGAGCAGAAAAGGGACAGACCCTTGCATGAGTCATTTAAACACTGTGTCATTCATTAAATTTCCCACTCTCAAATTTGTCATTCAGATTCAAGTCAAAGATGTCAAACCATTAAGCAGGGTGATTATTAAAACCCGGCATTCATTATCGCATGCAAGAATCCCCGGCCATTCATGCCAGCAACTAGTGATTAATTATTTTTCATCTTTGAATTCACGTTGAATAACTTCCCTCTCGCCAATTTCAAGTGACACAATTGCTTTAACCATAGACACCGTTTAAAGTTGAGTGTCTTTCATGAGTACAACTGTGAACAGAGATTTCTTACCTAGCGGACAATTTATCCAAAATGACTAAGAGTCTTGAACATTTGTAAAGGAGTAATTCAGGTTAAGTACTGATAACAAGGTTGATATTCTAACTGTAATGTTCTAATGAATATTAATGTAATCTTTTCTAGCCTACAGGTTCTTTTTAGAATTTGGTGAAAGCTAAGGACCCCCAAATGATTGTAAGTACTGTACATAATGCACTGGCTTGTATTTCATAGAAATTAGATTACATAGGATTATGAAGGCAGTAAAAGCAAAGTAATATATACTGTATTTTTCATATTTAGTGACACACAGACTTTCTGAAACCCAGTTGGACATACAAAGTCAAATCCCTAATTGGACTCGAGTACAAAAAAATTCAGGTTATGAGTCTTTGTTCTTAGACCCCCTTCACTACAGTCTTCAGTGTCCACTTTCTATGGGGATTCATCAAATATGCAAAAAAACATTTTTTATACAAAATATTATATTCCATTCCAGTTAATTTTTGTTTTCAGTGGTTACCAAGTGACAACCTCAGGGTTTTGGTTAACACATTTAGAAATGAAAATGAATATGACAGTAAAAAATTTAATGATATATATAACTGATACTGTACTGCATTTTTATTGCTATTCTGCATTAGTGTTAACATAACTCATGTGTTAAACTGGTAGAAAATAAAATTAAGCTCTAAAAATATAACATAATTTTAATTTGTGTTCATTGTTTATCAGTCATTATGTTTTTTAGTACAGTAACACAATTTCTCATTTTTCATATATAAAGTCAGAATCAGAATCCGATTTATTTGGCCAAGTATGCATACACTTACAGGGAATTTGTCTTTGGTTCCCAGTGGCTCACAGTGTACAGTAGACAAACAACCACATACATACATATACACTTATATGTAAACATACATACATGCAACAATTGCAAAGATGCATTGACGGGGCTGCAAATTAACAAGGGATGGAATAAGTAGTGAGGGGGTATGATAAATAATGAGGAACAAGTAAGAAGGAGAAAATATTGCACAGGCAACAACAAACAGTCAGTTGTTCATGGAGGTAACGGAGTAGGGAAAGAAACTGTTTTTGTATCTGGAAATTTTGGCACACAGTGATCTGTTGCACCTGCTGGATGGGAGAAGATAAAAAAAACCTGTGGCTAGGGTGAGAGTGGTCGGTCATGATTTTCCCTGCCCGTCTCCTGATTCTGGAGGACTGCAGGTCCTCGAGGCAGGGCAGTCTGGAACCAATGACCTTTTCTGCAGATCTGACTATATTGTGCAGCCTGTTCTTCTCTTGTTTGGTGGCCAATCCAAACCAGACTCTGACTGAGGACCTGAGAACAGAATCAATGACTGCTGTGTAGAATTGTATCAGCAGCTCCTGTGGCAGATTGAGCTGGTACAGGAAGTGTATCCTCTGCTGGACCTTTTTTGTGACAGACAGACACCATGCTGGTTTTCCACTTTAGGTCCCAAGAAATTGTAGCTCCTAAGAACCTAAAGGTCTCCACCACTGATACAGCACTGTTAAAAATAAAGATGGGGCAGTATTGGGGGGTTTCTCCTGAAATCCATGGTCATCGCTACCATTTTAAGTGTATTTAGCTCTAGATTGTTCTGATCGCACCAGAGGACCAGCTGTTCCATCTCCCGTCTATATACAGAATCATCACCATTTCTGAGTCCTACTAGGGTTGTGTCATCTGCATATTTAAGGAGCTTGACAGAGGGGTGCCTTGAAATGTAGTCATTGGTGTAAAGGGAGAAGAGCAGTGGGGAGAGTGCACATCCCTGGGAAGCTCCTGTGCTGAATCAAAGAATTTTATTTATCACATTGTGACTGCACAGGAGCTGGATGTGAACGTCCCCAGTGTCACCTGCTGCTTCCTATTTGTCAGGACAGGTGGAAGCAGGCAAAGTGAGCTGAGCAAGTTTACTGTGGAGAAGTTCTGGGCCGATGGTATTAACTGCGGAGCTGAAATCTACAAACAGGATCCTCGCATACGTTTCTGGATTTTCCAGGTGCTGTAGAATATAGTGGAGACCCATGTTGACTGTGTCAGCCACTGACCTGTTTGGTCGATAGGCGAACTGGAAGAGATCCATTAGGGGTATATACTGTACACTGCCTGGCCGAAAAAAAAGTCACACTTTAATATTTGGTTGGACCGCCTTTAGCTTTGATTACGGCACGCATTTGCCGTGGCATCATTTCGATAAGCTTATGCAATGTCACAACATTTATTTCTGTCCAGAGCTGAATTCATTTTTCGCCAAGATCTTGTATTGATGATGGGAGAGTGGACTGCTGCGTAAAGTCTTCTCCAGCACATCCCAAAGATTCTCAGTGGGGTTAAGGTCTGGACTCTGTGGTGGCCAATCCATGTGTGAAAATGATGTCTGATGCTCCCTGAAGCTCTCTTTCACAATTTGAGCTCGATGAATCCTGGCATTGTCATCTTGGAATATGAAGAAAAAAATCCATTGATGGAAGAACCTGGTCATTCAGTATATTCAGGTAGTCAGCTGACCTCATTTTTTGGACAAATAACATTGCTGAACCTAGACCTGAAAAACTGAAGCAACCCCACATCATAACACTAAGTTAAATCCAGGTGGTGACTTTTTTTTTTGGCCAGCAGTGTATATACATATATAGCTATCTCACTTGACCTGTAGACGGGGTAGATATTATTTTGAGGTGAAAAATAAATGTGTTTTTTTTTTATTTAACAATCATTATGATTTATTGATATTGCATAATGCGATCCTGCAGAAAATACTGCACCGCTATTCAAGCCAGCAGGGGTGATTCCCGCCCGCTAAGCGAGGGAGGGATCGCGGCCCACTTAAAGGGACAACGGATCTTAAACGCCAAGTTCAATGCAGAAAATAAACGGAACCCATCAAAGTGCAAAGGACTCGCACCAAACACAGACGAACCCTTGAGTTCGGGAGCAAACACAAAGTGTGAGTTCATCGTAAGCGATGTATGACCACTGCAACGGAGTGACAAAGGCAATTTCAATAGCTGTCAAATGCAATAACGTTATGTCGCAGTTTGGCGTAAGGCACTGAGTCGACGTCGTTTGCACAGTTCGCTTTCTTCGCTTCGGAATGGTGACTATTATTATTTGATTATTATTGCTAAAGAAAAGTGCGATGTTTCGACTTAAGGCATCACGCGAATCCCAAGGCGCCCCGCCCCCGCCCCTCCGTCCCGCTACCTGAACGTGAGGCGGCGTCGTGACGACACCGCCCGCCGTGCCGCGCGTCTCCTGCGGCTGCGGACTCGCCCGGTCGGAGCGGCGAGAAAGGGATCCTGCGCGCTCCTCCACCGGCGGCGGGGCTTCGTACGACGGACAGCGGCCCGGGGGGCGGGTATGAATAGCCCCTGCCCCCCGCACCCGTGAGCGGCGCTCGGCAGGATGCTGTCCCGCAGCGGGGCTGCGCGGGTCCTCAGGCTGGGTCTGCCCCGGCGGCTGGTGCTGCTGTGCGCTGCCCTGGTGGCCCTCGGCGGCGCTCTGCCCGGTAAGACGCGTCGCCGCTCCCTCCCGCTTACAGCACAAAAAGAAAGGATGAAACGCAAAACAAAACGCCTTTATTCAGTTAGTGAGACGGACGCTCTGCAGCGCGGTTGCAGCCGTGTGACACAACGCCTGGAACTGCCTTTGTTTTCCTCTCGAAACAGTCGCTCTTACTTGTGCTGAAATTATAAACGTGGAGCTTGCAAAATGGCCCAGCGGTTTTCTTTCTCAATGCGTTTTTGTGTGGCTCATCGTTCTGTCAGCGTGTACAGTTCTTATATTGCATAACAGCAATAATAATAATAAACAGTAAAGTGTAGTCTAGTTCTTTTGTGGCACCAAATAGAGGAAGAAATCTGTTTCTCGGTGTCATTTATGGAGGAAGTGATTTATTTAAGTCAATAAGGGAATTCTGGACTTGGATGCTTTATTGTGACACGCGCTGGGGTTTGCAGTCCTGTTTTCTGACCTGTTGTTGAATGTACCTTCTTTGTATTCATTTTGCAGCTTAAACTAAGGCATCCAGCACTGTCCACGTCCACTGTGTTTTCCACTCCCAGTAGGAAATTCGGTGTCGTTCTGCTTTCGGAGCCCTGTTTGGGTTGGAATCTGCACGTTCGCCGTCGCCGCACCGTGTTTATTGTCATGGCTGTCCATGCGAATGCTGCGTCCTCCCCGGCGGAGGTGATTATATTACAGGCTCGCTGTGTGCGTTGATGTCACCAGCAGACATGTGATGTTAAGACAATTGTGAGGACCGTGGCAGGCAGTGTCAACAGCATCCTGGCTCAAGTGGCCGAGCAGGTTTAGAAGTGCCGTGCTTCCATCTTGAGGGTGGGGCAGACGTATCCTGTTAACCCAGTTATGAAATGTGTATCTTTCCCTCATTTTGTTTTTACTTTTTAATTAAAAAATAGGGCAATGTTTACAAGTAATACAGCACTTGGGGTTTTCATGCTGTGTGAAGGTCTTCGGTTCAAATCCCCCTCCAGCTGTAGTAGCCTTAGTCAAGGTGCTTACCGAGAGGTGATACGGTAAAAATGCCATGTGGTATAAATGAGTAAATTGTTTGTAGCTGATTGTGTAACATTGCACGGTAAATATATTGGACAAATGTGTCTGCAAAATAAATAAATAAAAGTTAAAATGCCCCAGAAAGACAAAAAAAAAAAAAAAAAACCCCAAAAATGTCACTGTAAGGATAGTAGACCCTAAAAAGTCTGCCTTGTGGAAACACGCCTAGAGGAAAAAGACCTATTTAAATTAGCTGGTATAAAAAGTAAATGTGTGAACATATTCTGTTTTCTGTTTCACGTATTTTCAAATGTTGTTGTGGGTGTCCTGAACTATTGTTTTGAAGCCAGTGCATGTGTGAGACCCCAACTGTGAGAGTTTAAACAAATATGTTTGTGTGTATGACTGCGTTTCGCTGTGCCGTTGCCAAAGCAAGAAAAGTCTCGTCTTTGAGTGTAATAGGCGGCTTAACAGAACAGAGGTAAACACAAACACACAGTCGCATCTCATCGAAACATTGACGTGCTCAGTCTGAAAGCAGTGTTTCTGGTTCTGTAGAAACAACCAGCTGCGCTCACCCGAAAGGATGTGATTTTGGTGAACTGGTGGCTTTTTTCTGCCCTTAGTATGTGTTTATGTGTTTGTGTGTGTGCCTGTCTGTTTAAGTGTGTGCGTTATGCATTACGTTCCTGAAGATAGACTCCAGATCATTGCAGCACAGCTTGGGTTAGAGATTGCTAGAGATGGATGGATAAATGTATGGATGGATGCCATTTATGTGCACACACTCTGGCATACTTCTAGGTTTTCCACCCAGATTCTGGTCAATAAAAACCTTAGTACAGTTTGTTTGGCCTTAGAGTATGCAGAAAAATCCCACATGACCAATTGGATGATGTGATTTATTGGTTCTCTGCGGGAGGTAATGAGCTGGACTGAGAGGTACAGGCAAGGTGGAGTAAGGATGCTGTGAACAGCTGATATTATACCAAACCAGGCAGTCAGCTTTTCATCTCTGTTTTACATATACAGAATATGAAGATGTGAAAATGTCCCTTAACACAGTAATGTTAAGTCCTGTTTCCCAGTACTTCAGTGGCAGTGAGAGACACAACTTAAAAAAAGACACAGTGAGGAACACTTTTAAGGTATCAGCATCAAAGTTTCATGCAGCTAATGAAATAATTTATCTTATTATATCATGTCATTCCATGCACTGTGAGCATAATAAATGTTGTACCAAGTGTTAGTGGATTTTAATCCGATTTTGCTCATTTTGATTACCTTTTAATAGAGATTTCTGTCTGATTTGTAGCTGGTAATCTTAACACTAATGAGGAAGAACATGCATGAAATTGCCTTTTGAAATGTTGTCAGCTCATGGAAATTTTCAGTTCTCTGCACATTTTTATGTACAGCAGGATTCTCTGACCGTCAGTCTGGGTTAGAGTTTGGGGAAACTTTGGGGCTGATGTTATTGGAGGTTGTTGGGGAGATGCCTGATTGTACCTGGTGCAACACCATGAGAGCAGGTTAGTCTTGACCCGAGGGAGACCAGCATCTACACACCTTGCACTTTGGTCCACTGCAGTCTTCACTATAAGAATAGGATTAAAACAACATGATTTTAAGATTATATTGGGATGGCTGGTAGCCTAGTTGTAGTTTAACTTCCTATTCCTGCTGTAGTACTTTGCACTTTGATCAAGGTGCTTGCCCTGAACTAATGCATGAAAAATACTGTAAATGGGTAAATAATTGTACGTTAGCATTCAAACCAATACTGTAAATTGCTTTAAACAAAGTTATTAAATTCGGAATGAATAGATGTGTAATAGTAATTCTTTATATTTTATAAGAAGCACAATTTAACTTTAACCGTTTAACACCTGTTATTACACCGACCAGCACTGGAAAAATGTATAACATCAGTGCCTCCTCTGCTCATCAGTTAATATTTCTTTGTAGTTTTTGTCCTTTAAATCAACCTTTCTGCCAACCCTTGGTTATTGTGCAGTGTCCTTCAGTTAGATTGCAAGTGCGATCCTTATTCTCTACTTTTCAGTGGAGCCCTGTTTAACTGAGGCCTGCGTTCCTGCTCATGACTACACCGGTGGCAGATCTGTAGTCCGTGTGACTTCAAGAGCAGAGTTTCTGGAAGCAGGAAAACTCGCTCATCCACAAAGACATGAGAACAGTCCTCCCCACCCATGCATGTCACCTCCGCAAGCATGCACGCACACAGACTGGGAGATTACTTTAATCCTAAGTGGTCAGGTGTCGCTTGGTGGCTGCAAGGCGGGGCCTGTCAGCACCCTCTTATCCGAGCATCTCGATGGCGTTACTTTGGAAAGAGGCTATTAGCAGAACTGCAGGAAAAGACTGCGACCCATTCTGCACGTCAGGGGTGACACGGTGCCATTTCGCAGTGACCTGGTTCTTGCTATCAGCTCTGATACAGCCTGCTTTTATCACATCCCTGCATGCATACATCTAGCAGCAGCACATGCTTGTACGCATTCCTCAGTAAGTGGCCAGCAAGTGACATTGCAGTTAGAGGACTCCGCTTCTAAAAAATGCTGCAGTTTTTCTTTGGTCTCGCCATCTTTCCATGCCAGTTGCCAGTAATGGTGTGATAAATGCAACACTAAGTGTCAATAATACTTGAATTATAAAGAGATAGGACTCCCGAGGACCAAGATTTCATTATCTTGACACTTCTAAGATATGCCTCATTGATCAGATTTGCATAATGGCATGGAAAACCAACTGTTGTCCTCTTTTCTTTTTTCTTTTTTTTTTATGGTGCTTTTGAAATTGCTGACTTAAAATAAAACAGTTGAACTGGTGCAGAAAATAAAAAGGTGTTTTGGCTTTAGAACGAAAAGAAAAAAAACAGGCACAGTGGAAAGTCCAGGATTTTACTCAGGAGAAAATATGCTCAGGACACTCGGGCGTAAAATTAGCAGGGAATCCCCTCTGTCCATTAATCCATTTGGAAAAAAGGCATTAGTTAAATCAAACAAACAAACAAACAAAAAAAACTCTTGCATATTGGTACATGCCCATATACAAACAAAGCCATACAATCAGGTCAGTACAATAAAAAAAATATTTTTTATTTTACACAATTCATGTAGACACACACTTATTTGCTTTGTCTTAAAGTCTTCATCCTGCCTCCTCTTAGCACATGTTCCCAAAATAAACATACTGAATTCTCCTGAGCACATGAACACAACTCTCCAGCTTGTTGAGTGACTGTGGCAGGGCTTTATGTCAGAACCAAGCGCTGGAGCTAATGAGATTAGGAACCGGGGGTGAGGAGAATATCAGGGCTTCAGTGGGGAACGGAGCCCTCTGACTCATCCTCCTTTTCCGGCCACAGATGCTTACATCTTTCGTGGCACACAGCAAGTTCTGGAGAGCGCTAATAAATCATGCTTGCCAGTCAATGCCTAGAGCTTTTTGTAAAATGATAGCATTGGGGATTTTTAAAGAATATTTTTAATGACTGTATTTGTGTCTGTATTTCTTGTCAGTGCAGACTTCGAGATGTTGTACAGTATGTTGGATTGAGGCTTAACATCACATTTCAATATCTTTCCTCGTAGATCTTGACTGAAGACATTCAATGAATGGTCCAGATCTCCACAGGTCATCCAGCTTTGTCTGATCTGAATCTAGAGCACCCTGGCTGGCTTCTGACCAAACGTCTTGACCATAATCCTACTCCTCCCTTCAAACAGACCTCCATATTGGCAGCCGGCACCCTCTATGGATGCTTTTTTTGTAGGAACATAAAAAAATAAATAAATAAATTTAGCAAAAACAATGGCTCCTACTTGGATTTTGGGACTTGGCCCAAACTACTAAACAAAAACAGCTGTCTCCCATGCAACAGCAGGTAAATGCCACTGAAGGTCCTTAGTATTTCTGAGAGGCTTTTTGCAGAAAAAAATGTATGATCGGAACTCCACATCAAACAAATTGCAGATATAGTCCAGAGGGTAATGAACACCCATCTGACACCAATGTCGCCCATGAAGAGGTGTGAAAACATGCTTATGTATCCCAGAGGAGGCCTGATGATCCTCCTGGCCATTGTGCAGCAGCTTTTGAGTGGTGCTGATGTTTCTGCAGTGGGAAATTCTTAAAATTCCATTCTTAAAATGATGGAAACATTATTGAAGCAGCTAAGGTTAACACTTTGCTTATTACTAGAGGAGAGACCCCTCTGCCCCCACTCAAGGTTCAAAGACATCTTTTTAACTACTGTCGGGCAGTTAATGCTAAGGCACCATTAGCGCCAAAGATGAACCCTGGGGGGGTGCAAAGCAAGCAGTATAATGCTTCTCAGGCCCATTCCTCTTTTGAAGACTGCTGTTTCCTGTTGCTAGAAAAGTGCTCAATTTCTGCCATTTCAAGCATGGATCCACAGTGCTAAGCTGCCCGGTTCCAACAGTGGAGGGCAGCCCCAAGCCTTCTCATTTTCTTTTTCCCTGAAGTAATTTTGGAGAACTCAATGGCACTCACTGTCCATGCCTTCTCTCCTTCCTTTGTGCAGCCTTGATGCTCTGTGTGAAGCCAACCAGCAAATGTCAAGGATTACTTTCCCATTTGATTATCCCAGCTCGCTCATCACAGCTGTGAGAACCCATGGGGTTGCTAAAACAGCTATGTGCATCGCTGTGAAGGGCCAGTTAAACTAGTAGAAGGTGGGCTGTACAAGACCAGAGGTTTTTTTCTAGGTAGGACATACTCGAGGCCCATGAATATATTAGTCAAATAGCAGTTTGGAAATACTCACTCTGGCCAGGGTCACCACTTTTGGTCTTACTGTCTAAACGAGGTCAAACCTATTGAGAACCTGTGAAAAACTAATGGACTGTAGAAATGGGAGCTTTTGATCCATCTTCCATTTACTATCTGTGTGTGGAAAACCATTTGGCCGGCAGAAACACTAACCCAGATGAACGATAAAGCACGCTTGCAAGTGCCACCAAATTAGCTCTGGTTCAGACTGATGGGGAAATGTGATCTCCTTTATAGGTGCAGGAGCTGTGTTGATGGGTTTGTGGTGCAAGGATGCTAATGAGACTTGGAAAGTTTGCTTCTCACTCAGGCATCAGACAGCAGATTCAATGCTGCAGTCACCTGTGTGCTTCTGTGGATACAGGAGTTTGTGCTGTCTCTTCCAGTTCTGCAGAGTGAATTTTTGTTTTATTTACCAGTTATTAAATATCCCTGGAAGGTGGACCCTACCTTACTGATCACTGACAGAGCAACAAAATCTCATATTTTTCACATCCTTAAGTTTAAGATCTGAACCTCAAATTAATCAGAATGCTCTGCATGGGTGGATCTGGTTTCAGTTTTCTATTTACAAGATCCTGTCTTGGGTGGTGCAGTGTAAAAATAAGTTATGCATGATGACTACATGCTCAGGATGTAAGATCCAGGATGGATGGATGGATGGATGGATGTCAACTCCTGAAGCTATATAAATGGGTGCAGCAGCCATAAGCGGGTTCGTTGTTTTGTGTTGTTTGATGGATGCAGCATCCTTCTCAAATACTAAAACATACACAGCAAATGCAGTTCAAACTGCCATATGTGTGAATAGCAGACAGTAAGAGAAAAGTCTTTTGTGAACAACTCATATGGCCAGTTTTGTGCTTTGTCAGAACCTTGTTTATTTTTATGACTTCCCGCAGGTCAAAAATATATTTAAAAAAATGAAATGCCTCTTTTAGAATCATAATGCTATGAAAAATATGATGAAATGGTTATGAGTAAAAAGCAGCTCCATCCACTGAGCTGCCAATGCCTGTAAATAAAATTGGTGCTTTGAATTCTAAATGGCAGATCCCCTGCAGGGCAAATAATGACCATATGGCGAAGGTGAATTAGAGCTAGGAGTGAGCAATGCACAGGAGAAGAGGTGAAGGCGGTCAGTGGAGGCCAATGATGTAGTGTCTCTCTGCATGATCTATGCACCTTTTATGTGGGAATGACTAACTGTTTTCTGTAACTATAATTCTGTGTGGTGCGCTAGTGTGCTGGCTGTAGGCCATCACAATGCACTGCTGAGGACATTTGCTGCAGGGAGAAAGCAGTTTAGGGTGAAACAAGCCCACTTTCTGCTGATCAGCAACTGTTCAGTGCCTTTCTGGGAACTGGGCTGTCCAGAAGATGAGAAATCTGCTTGCCAGTGTAAGACTTTGCAGGAGAGAATGACTTTTGGGCCCCGGCTTCCTGTTTACACCCAAATTTAGGAAGTTCACATAATGGGACTGGAATCTTCCATTTCCTGTCTGGTTTCTCCGCTTTCAGGCTGTGTAAAGTTAGCTCCAATGGCAGCCCATTAGGTTTGTTCCAATTGTTTCTCGATCAATTGGTAGGAACAAGGGGTAGAATGACAGAAAGCAGCCACAAAGTTGTGCCATTATCACCCACTTACTTTCAGTAACTGCTTATTCTAAGGCAGGGTTGTGGTGGACCTGAATGCATAGGGCAGTAGACTATGCTGAATGTCAGTCCACTGCAGGGTTATCTATTGACAACAAAGGAAGAGTCCTACTAATCCGTCTGTCTCTGCAGCCTGATCGCTTCATAGCTACGCAGCTGTACCTCTGCAGCATGGTGCCAAGCCACCTGTAGTGTGCAAAGAATACAGTCAGCTGGTCCTGTAGGGCATCTGTCCGGGCGTGGGAGGCGTTTCGGACAGCCGTGTCTCATAACGAATGAGCAAGTACTAAAATGAGCATGAAAAAAAGTATTAATGGCTCATCTGGGCTGGTGGTCTACTTTTTGTGCTGTTGTGTAACAGCACACATAACTGCGGTTATGATATTTGATTTGTAATAAAGTATTCTGATTATAGGCTGGGCAGAGTTGCCATAACTCCAGTGTCAGCAATACTGAATGGTGCTTCTTCAGACACAGTGCAGCAAAATGATGCCCATGAGATCTTGGAGAAGCTACTGCAGTTAAAAGTTAAATGTTGTGTATCCTCATTACATTTAGATGGTCACAGCCTTGGGTGTAAAAGACTGTCCGATCATAAATGAGTGAGCAGAGCAAGTAAATTTTTCTTTTCCTTGCCATTGCATGAAATACGCTGGGGGGGGGCAAGAAACATTGTAGTCATAAGTTCACTGTATGTAATAATGACCTTTGTGTACTCAAGTAAGGCCCTGAACTTGATCTTCAGTAAATAACCAGCAGCTCTGTAAGTAGGATGAAACTGCAGACCACATAACCCTTTATAGATAAAAGCGTAGGGTGGTTTTCTCTTAATTACTTAACTAGCTAATAAATTTTATCACCATCAAACCCTGCAAACTTTACAGAGGAAAAGCCTTTTCTTCATTGTGTCATTCAGTCAATCTATTTAGTAGGCAAGCAATCAATGACTGTTGAAGACTGGGTTCTACACAACGTCCTTGTTCTTTGTGATATTTTAGCAAGGTTTTTTTTTTGTTTTTTTTTTTTTAGAAAAAAAGGAGAGTAAAGAACATGAGAAATAGGGGAAAAAAACAGAAAAGGAGGGAACGGGGTGGAATATCAAGGACCGAATGAAAAGAAGGGATAGACGGAGATATTCTAGGTGATATAATGGTGGACTCTAGATGTTTCAGAATATTAAGAACATAATTAAAAGGAGGCACAGGAGGAGATGGAATGAAGCAGATAATTTAGGATACTAAGGACAGAATGAGAAGTGTGGACAAGAGGAAATATTTCACAACGTTAATTACACCGTGAGTGATGGGAGGAAATATTCCAGAACATTAAGGACAACGAGAGGAGGGACAAGAGGAGATATTTTGGACCATTAAGGACAAAATGAGGAGGTGGGACAGGAGATATTCAAGAACATAAAGGGAAGAGTGAAAAGGAGGGAGAGGATGACATATTTAAGAACATTAAGGACAAAACAAGGGGGGACAGGATGAGATATTTGAACAGAATGAGAAGGCTAGACAGGAAAAGATATTCCAGAACATTAATCATGTAATTACATGGAGGGAAAGGAGGAAATATTTTATAGAATTAAGGGCAAAATAAGAAGACAGAAAAGGAGGAGATATTCCAAAAACTTAGGGATGGAATTAGAAGGTGGGAAAGACAAAACTATTGCAGAAAAAAGAATGAGAAGGATGGATTGAAGGTGTCCATGCTTGTGGGAGTCCAGAATCAACTGTATGAAAGCCTGTGAAGGGCAGATGACCGGGAACTGCAGAGAAATTCAGTAGAATATGTGGGAGGCAGGAAGCTCTGCTGGGATGAGAAGTGACACCATGCCCACGCACGAGTTAGTGCCAGGGAGGTGGGGATCAGAGGGAGCCAGGGACACGGTGAGGTCTGTCGAGCCTTATGCACCTGTGCTTCCAGCGCAGATGGTAATTGCATGTGCGGCATCTATGTCAACACGTACCCCTGAGGCTAGTCTGATAGAAACGGTCATTAGAATTCACAGGGTTGTGTACCTGTGTCATACCTAATGACCCCTGATGGAAAAAAGAGACACAAGGCTGTTGGAGAGCAAGCTGAGCTTTTAAACCCGATGAGTCAAGAGAACAGAGAAGATGTGGGAAGTGTGAAAAAAGACAATGATGTCAGTGAATTTAGACACGCAGAGCCCAGCAGCATGTGAGAACAAAAGAGGGTGGTTTCTGTACACCAGAATAGTGTCACCCATCTGAAGGAGTTTCCCCACAAGGAATGTGTGGGAGAGAGGGAACACACCAAAGAGCACCCTGTCCTGCATGATCTCATTGCACAGCCTTTGTTTACATGTAGGTGAGGAAGGTTGCCAGGCAACAGCCAATCAAGCAGAGACTTTTCAGAGTTCTGCAGCAGCAGTGATGGGATGAACCACAAATGTTCCTTCAGGCTGATGGGTATTAGAAATCTTTAATAGCATATCGGTCCATTTTATATTACACTTGAATGTGATATAGTATGCAACTGGAGGAGATTACTTTATATGTTTGGTTTTCTAGAAAAATGTTTGGGCATGCATTTGTAAAATAGCATCTTGCTGAAGTGGCTCATTCATTTGGTTGGGTTGGGTTGGAGGACACCTTATGCATCTAGCAAAATAAACCAAAGTGGGCAGGACTTCTGACAGGGAAGACACAACTCAGAAGTGAAGGGACGACACACCAGACTTTTTGTAGGCAGGAGGTGGATGATGCCCTTCTTGGAAGAACTTTCATGAATTGAGGATTCTTACATGATCTGTGGAACTTTTAAGTCTGACACCTTGGATTCAGCTGGTGTACAATGGTTAAATAAACACAAACTTAAGAACCCCTCTCTGACTTGCAAAACTCTATGACCTATGAGCACCTTGAACCTGCTAAAGGAGAAGGTCCCCATCACGTGTTCCTGGCTGCTTCCAGCATTTCTGCTCAATCAGCAGTGACACTCGACCAGTTCTCTTCCACCATAGCCCATGAGGTTCCCATCTCTACTGTCCGATATGACGTTTGGCAGTGTTTCTGTATAATTTCTTTGATAACACATTGCGGTCAGCGTTTGATGCGAAGATCTCCTTTTCTCCTCTAACTCAGTTACAAAGGCTTTTGTTTGTACTCAAAAAGCCCTTTTAAGATTCTTCACACTGAGTCTACATTAATGTCAAATTAATGGTGAACCAAAAATTGATGAAGATGAAAAATGATGAGGCAGTGGTTTTGGCAGATGTGTATTATGATTTCTTATGGGGTACCAATAGATTTTTTTTTTTTTTCCCTTGAAATTTCAGGTTTCAAAAGGGCCGTGTGCACCACTTTGGTTTGTTGGGGCAACATCCACATCTCAAGCTTGACATCAGAATTTAAACTGTTCCAGTGGGCCGCAGCAGCAGATTGAATCTGTGACAGCAGGCCAGCACAAAGGATAGGAAGAAGAATGTTTCCGGGCTGTGATTGCGTAGGCAGACAGATCGCAGATAGCATTGCACTAATCATCGAAAGTGCTGACCTTTGCCTGTAAAGGACCGTCTCTGATTCCCTCTTGAAGCATTTCAAAGAAAAGTAGGGAATGGAGATCCATGATACTGCATTGTGATACGTACATGACTAAGAGACTTTTCGAGGTGGTTTATATTTCAGATCACTTGTATTTCGCACTGGCCAGGTAAGCCCTACAACCTAAAATACCCTTAACCCTGTTTGCAAACGTCTGATTTAGGAGAACTCGCCTTTACAGAAAGTGCCATTTAAATCTGATGCCTTCAATTTGATTCATGAAGCACCCAAGTTGTATTTAGGAGAAAATTCTTATAAGCAGAAGATGAAGAACACTAAATCTGTGTTCAGATGTGACACTAAGGAATAAAATAAGAATGTGAGAGATGGCAGAGCCAGAACATTAAGTTTCTTCTTAATCTCACTTCTCCAAAACCCACATGAGCACATGTAAGCCTCTCCTAAAGGATAGATTTGGGTGTTTCTTGCTCAATACATTTTATTTTTTATGAAACAATTGTATATTATGCTAGTGGTTTAACTAACATTTGCAGCGATCATCATTTTTGTGCAAATCATCCTCCGTGAAATAACTCTGTAATGGCAGATTATGAAGATTACAAGGTGTTTAAACCAAGCCAAGTATGTTATGTTATTTAATGAAAACCAGAAGTAAGTAATTGTTATACAATACCCTAATAGTTTAGCATGCTAAATATTGAAACAAGTGATTTTTTTTTTTTTTTAAATTTAGGATTACATTATTATTTGCTGTTGTAATTCATGTTCCAGTGTACAAGTTTGATTTGTGATCAGTTCTTATAAACAAAGGCATATATTAAGAACAAACAAACAGACAGGCAGTCAAACAGACAGCTTTATAGACACAAAAATTTGCTGCATTACTGGTATTTTTAACCAAAGCAGTTTGTAATATTTGACTTGTTCGTTCAGTTGAGTGTTTTACTAGAGCGATTCAAGGTACCACAACTGAATACATGTCCTCCACTATCCTCTCTTTCCCCCAGTCACTAAGTTCATGTTGGTTAGGTAACTATGTAGAAAAACAGATGGTTAGAAAAAGTATACTTGTATATAAAATACAGAGGATAGTGAAGCAAATAGCAAGCAGTTAATGAAGACCTGAAGCCAAAATTATTCTTGGTCTTCACTTAAGATGTGCAAACTTTTGGTTTGATAGTTAGTTTTTATCTCTTTGTGACTTTAAACATCGCATGAATCTTTATACCCATGGAGAAGGTTGTCAATAATGAGTTTATATCTTGCATCTTGGATTATCTTCACCTTTCCCACCTCCCCGCTCCATGTCTCCTTTGGCTCCTTTTGCCATCCAGCCAAGTGGCATCCCACACATCACACCCCCCAACCCAAGCACCTCATCTTACTACTGCACATTCAGACTCACAGCAAAGTCTTTGCTACTGTAGTCAGGTCATCATGGCAACTGGAACCATCAATTGGTTTCCATAACGGACCAATGCAAATAAAGAAATGTGTATCGTGTCCTAATTTGTATAGTGTTGCCCCGCTGCTTCAGATGCACAGATTTCAAAACTTCCAAGAGTGGGCCAGAATTGTTCAGGTGCACTTTCAGTCAGAACGCTGTTACAGTCCTGTCTTTAAAAACTATGCAAATTGATATTTTTTTATTTTGATCAGAAAGATGACTGCAATTTTTTTCACAGCTGGAACTTTGTGGGGCCACTGCTTTTGCTGTGTTAAAAGCAATTTGTTCATTGTGATAGCAGCATGAGCTGCAGGGCTCGAGAAGTGTGACAGCCATGTTTTTATTGAGAATGCTGTAAACGGTGGCATTTTAACATCAGTTTCTCATCACAGTCAGTCGACAGTGTCTATGGTGTGAGTGCACTGTGAAGTGATCTGCTCACAGGGTACAATGTGAGTTTTATTGAATGACCATCAGCTGCAGGCCATCCACATGACCTGTGCAGCATCTCCTCATCATGTTGGATTCATGGCTTCCATGGTTCCACTTGCTCTGGGTTCCAAAGTACATACAGCTAGCTTGTCAGAGCTTTCACCTTTTGTGACCGATTTGTTTTGGCTACACGTTTCCTCAAATGACCTCCAAAAACCCATTCAATGCACATGTGCCTTCATGCAACTTGGCAGGCGGTCAAGGAGTGCATGTTGCTCACAAGGCAGGGGGAAGGAAGAACACCATGTAGTACGAAGGCAAAATACAGCGCACGTGTATAAATACATTTATTTGCTATGTGAACAAATACTGTAATACCGCAGTTAGTGCTCTGGATATGTTTTTGAGAAACTGAGCTCTTAATGAAACAGTGTGAAAAATGGTTAAGCGGTTATTAATACAGTATATTACATAAATTAAATTTGAAAACTGCACGTGTGTCCTTGTGCTTGCAGGATTGCTGGGTAATTGCTGCAGAAGAGCTGAGAAAATGTGGCGGCTGGTTTCCAGCGGAATCTTGTTTGTGCTCAAACTTTTGACTGGTGCTTTAACCTCAAATGAGATTCTTCTGGGTATTTGGAAGCAGCATCCACAGAGGAAATCAGAGCATCCTGCAAAAATCTCAGCCCTAGAGCTGAAACAAGACTCAATTGCTTCAGCTGTACACTGGCTGTCTTCGACCTGGAGATGTTTTGTTTGCAGGGAAGCTTCTCTACAAAGCTCTCGGCATGACTGCTCCCATTGTTTTATATGCCTGTGGATGTTGTTACGGTGTGTCTATGGACGTGCTATTCACAGCAGTAATTTCCAGTGACTCTTCAGCTGGTCCAGAAGACAACAGTTTGTAGATCCAGCATCCCTGGGAATTTACCTGCAATGTCTGGGGGATGCCAGTCAAATTGGTGGAGCCCTGGACAGACAGAGCTGGACTCAGCATGCTGTTATGTCTTTCTTTCCATAGTGGACAAATGTCCCCGTAGCTTGGACTGTGCCAGAGAGGGGCGACACTTCTGCAAGCCAGGTTCCTCCCACTGTGGCCCATGCCTCTCTCCGCTGGAGGAAAACGCAAAGGGAAAGTGCGTGGTCAAGAAGAGGCGATCCCACATTGGTACGTATAGCAGTTGCATCTGCTTTTTCACCACGGTCCTGCAATCACTGCAACATTTGTGCAAGATGTGGTCAGATGTTGGGTACTTTGTGACGTGTGGTTTAAAAATGCTGGAAATGGTAGGAGATAGATCAGCACTGAGCCCAGCAGTAGCAGCATGGGCATGGAGAAAATTCACACTGCCACAAACATGAGGTCTGTGCACATCCCTGTGGGGTCCTCCTAACCTGTATTTCGACAGGCTCGTGGCCCACTGACACCCATCTCATCCGGCTCCCACGCACTGCCAGAACTGTGATTGACAGGCCTTCAACTGGCCCAGCAGGGCACCATGGTTACTGAGCTGTGAATGACGGAGGTGATGTTCTGAATCTGATGAATGTTATCACCAAGTGCAGCAGCCCTGCAGAAAGAACCGATCATTGCACGCTGCATTATTCATTATTATTGAAGCATATCGGCATAATTAAAGCACATTTTATAATGAATATTATTTCTTCCGAAGCAGACTTGTAATGGTGAAGCCAGATGAAAGAGGGATTACTGTCATTTAGTTTCTACATTTTAGTTTATATTCATTACTATCGACAGTTCTCTGCCTGCGTAATACCGCTGAGAATACATCGGGAGTAAGAGTAGCACAATAAAGTATTTTATTCTGGCCCAGACATAATATAGATTTATTTAACTATTAGCCAACAGAGTTCAACTTATGAACAACAGCGCGACTGAGAATAACCAGTGTTTCTGCAAAAGGGATAGAAGAGCTTCCCATTTATTGGAGAGTCTGCTGCGATGAGAACCCCCAGCTTGTCCGCCTTTCCTCCGAGGGGCCGTGTGCGGTGAGAGATGCTGGAGGGGATGACTAATGCCTGGGTCCTGAGGAACCAGAGAGCTTGCATTTGCAGCAGCTGGCCAAGAAAACCTCACGTGCGCACCAGAACGTGAGCAGAAAATTAGGGCCATGTGAGCAGGACGCACATGTTCCCAGTTGCTGTTAGACTTTGCATTTGTTATCGATATTTATTTAGCTACTCTGCCCGGCTAGCTCAGTCGGTAAAAGCATGTGACTTGTAATCTCAGGGTCGTGGGTTCGAGTGTTGATGTGAATCCAGCCACAAGGGGGTGCACCTCTGTGCCGGTCCCAAGCCCGTGCAAAATGGAGGGTTGCGTCAGGAAGGGCATCCGGCGTAAAAATCTGCTAAACCAAATATGTGGACGAGCCGATCCGCTGTGGCGACCCCTGACGGGAGCAGCCGAAAGTTAGTTAGTATTTATTTAGCTGCTTCTTTTTCACTGATAACCTACTTATAGTGATTAACCTTTTTATACAGCAGGGTAATTTTTACTGTATCAGTTGAAGCTAAGTACTTTGATCATTTTATTGTAGTAGGAGGTGGGATTCAGACTTTCTTTTAACTGCAACCCAGGAGCTCTAAGCACTATGCCATCTGCTGGGGGCTGTGAGGGTTTTAGTGCCACCTGAAATCATCCTCAGCTATCAGCCTTCCAGAAAAGAACCTTATAAGCTCAAGGCTGCGGGTTTAAGTTCTGGAGGAGCACCTGCTCCTACTTACGTAGCAGATGCAGAAGCATACAATCTGATACCTAGTAAAACTCATCAATAAGATAAATTTGGATAAAACACTCCTGGTTCCTTTCCAATCACCAAAATCTTCCGAAGTGTTGAATGTACAGGATTTACTGACAACATAAATTTTGTAGCGCTGGTGGGACAAGCCATGGCTCTCCCATGATGCAGTGTTGCTGCATGTATGTTAATAGTTCTGAGGAGTCACAGGAGATTGGTGACCCTCTCTGTGTTGCCTGCATTTTTGACTTTGAGGTGGACATGTTGTTGTGCTCTGAGTGCTGGTGTTTGAACATGTGGAAAAACAAAGTTTGCGATCGCACAGTCCAGTTTATCAACAGCTCAGTCAAAGCAGGTCACTGCGGCATTGTTACTCTATTAGTATTAGTACATATTTGTCCCATGCATGTTTTATTTGCAATTATCCATGTATTTTTGTGCATCTAATAAATGAAAACAAATTAATACATCTTTTCTTTTTCAGGCAGTAATTAGGACACTGACTGAAAAATATTGTTTTTCATAAACTTTGCATGAAGGTAACCTGGCATTTTCTGCAGCTGAATTTTTTTTTGGATCCCCTTATTGCATTATGGTAGGGCTTTACTGTATTTATTGAAGCAGTTTGGATCCAGTGCCTTTACCAAAATGAAAGCAACGGAGTCTCTTGTAGTGCATCCACGTCCTTAACTATTAGGCTACTTGCTGGCCCCTCAGAGAGTGCAAGACTTTGCAGTATCTTACAAAAGCCCTAAAACACTGCTTAAGTCACACTCCTTTTTTTTTTTTTTTTCCCCTCATTGCAGTCACGTTCTTTTTATCTCTCTCCTTATGCGGAGCACCGGCAGGGAGCATGTATAACTGATGATATCATTAGTGTACAACGAGAAATGGTTTAAAGAAAATATATACGCACATCCCATGGGCTTGGTAGTGGTTCATTACCCAGGGCCCCACACTTCCAGCTGGGGTCAGGAGAAGAGTGCTCACCAGCTGCCCATCCATCTTCCTAAGTGGACAAACAATGCAACATACCCCTAGCCCATATATATTAATTGTACTGTTACCATTCATTAATGTAGTTGATGCATACGAAACCATTTCAAGTTGAGTACCTTTGTCAAGGGTACTGCAGCGGAGGATGAGATTCAAACCCAGGTTATTTGATTTGTAAAGTGACAGCTCTATCCACTACATCACTTGCTGACCTGAGATCAACTAGGTAGCAGATTTGGAAGAGGGTGCTTTTGTGGAACGACAAGGGGTAACTGAAGCCCACATCTGCTGGTGAAGGTTTATTGCGATGCAGTTTAAAATGGACCAGGTGGATGTTGTAAACCGTAAATGCTTAATGAGTCATTAATCACCGCTGCTGAGTTGCAGAGCATTTACTGTAAATGTACATTGTCGCTGTCAGTCAGATGAGTGCAATAGGAAGTATTGACCCATCCATGTAAGCCATCTAGGACAAATGTATTCACTTAATACAGAGTAACAATGATGCTAATAACAGAACAGAAGACTGTCACTGATGGAGTCATGACGATGATCCCTGTTCTCTCGTCCCTCTCATCACAGTCCTTTAGCATTCATTCCCTCCATGGTACTCCATTAATCCTAAGTCCTGCTTTGTCCCCATGTGCTCTTGCTTCTCCAGTGACACTCCCCCACCAAGAGGGGGTGGTCGATTTCATGTGTCTGGTCTGTGCGCTTGCAGTAGCCACACAATGACTCATTTTATATAGTGCTATAAAGGGGGGCTATGTCTTTTTTTTTTTTTTTTTTTAATAGCTTCAATTCCAGCCCAAGGCTGTTCCAGAATTGCCTGTTAAGAGCTGAACAATCAATCAGCGAAAAACAACTATGCTTGGGTTTTTATTTTCGTGTCCTTGAGGAATTAGATGCTCACCATGGGTAAGGAGGGGAAACCTCCTTCACAAACACATCGGCTGATGTCCAGCGGCTTACTTTTAAATATTTTAGTAACACCATAAAAATGCAGATGTGCATCATTTCCTTTTATGATGGATAATAATTACAGATGACATTACTGGATACTACAATGTAGGTACAGTGCATAGAATCTAGAAAAGCATCTCAGTATGTCCTTTATAGAAGAGTGAATAAGAGCTGGGGTTGAGATGTTTTGTGAGCACGCTTCAGCGTGCCTCTGTGAATCATGACTCAAATGGCTGAGAGGGCGAGAAGTGTGAGGGCAGTTGTCCAGAATGTGAGAATATCGCATGGCATCCTACTGCCAAGCAGAGGTCAGCTCCTCTCCTGTTCTCCCTGACTGGCTGTTGATGACATCACTCTCTGTGTTTTCTGGCTGGCTGTCACGCGCCTGTCGACAGTGGTTTGGGGGTTGGCATGTGATGCTGATGTTGCCTTTGTCTACCTGGGACAGAGGATGGGGAAATAAAGTGGTCATTGATCAAGGCATTTGGTGAACAGTTTTCATCCAGAAAAGAGCTGCCATGTGGTCCAAGCTCTTGTGCAGCAGTTTCCAGAGATGTAGGGCATTTGTGTCTTACTTTGCTTTTACATGTCTGTCCAGTATGTTCCGTGCTGGCATTGCCAAGATTACCCAGCCGGACTCCCATATTTCCTGCTACTCTGCTGTTTGTCAAGGCTGATTGTTCGGCACCCGTTCACAGGTGATCGGATGTACAGAGTTGGTGCACGCCAGTGTCAAGGCGTGCTTCAGCAATCAAAGGTACGGGGGGGAGCAGTGACGGGTGTGCGACTTGGTCACAGTGCCATTGATCTTGTCCAGTTCAATGTACTTGATGCTACTTTAGCATTCTTACCCTAAGCAGTTTAAATAAACCCTGTTAACAGCTTCCACATCATCACAACAGGAAGCCTGCATGAACAGTTTTGATTTGCCGTAAAGAATTTATATTTATCTTGGGCAAAGCTGGCTGGTACTTGCTTTTCTTCATCAGGCATATTACATTAAACATTCTGTAGATCTCACTGTCCCGTCACCCCCCCCCCCCCCCGAATAACACATAAATGAATAATTGCTGGCTTACATATGTCGTTATGTCACTGCTATTTCTGTTCTCAACCATCTTATAAAGTGAGGTGCCCTCGCAGCTAAGGATTGAGTGATGTGACATTTGGTGGGAAATGTAGGTAACAGCATGGCCAGCATCTGTCTTCCTGTATTGGGTTGTGATTTACAATTTACTCTCGTTTACGCTACCCCCCCCCCTCTTCTCTGGTTGCCATGGTGATGCTGTTTCATTCATGACTGCATGGAAGTGTGACTTGGTGGACTTGGTGCGCCGTGTCCTCCTGTGCCTCAACCCGCCCACACACTCTGTATTACAGAATACCTGACCCATCCACTCACATTAAATTGCAGCCATGCTGCAGTGCGTGCGTGCACGCGCGCACACACACACAGACAGCTGGGCTTTATTTTAACCCTCAGTTGAATGTGGGTGAACACAAAGTAGACTTTGTGAGCTTGTAAATATTTCTTTTACATTCCTGCCCTAGACACCTCTGCTCCTCCTTTCTATCACATGCATCTCTGACCCAAGTGATGCGCCAGCAGAGCTCCATACAGCAACACCCCCACAGGTCAACAAGCACAGCCGGCGCGGGTGGCTGCTCAGGTCGGAGCCAGAGCTCCAGCATAAAGAGGTCCCACCCATGCTCCTGCAGCCAGGCCTGTATAGCCGCTGCTGAAGAAAAGCCTCCCGGGGGGGTCATTAAGGGAGCTTCTGAGCCGCCCTTTGCGTTTGTCAGGTGGAAGGAAGAAAGGTAGACAGGAATTACAGCAATAAATATGATGTGAATGTGATTATGAAAAGCTACAGTGTAAACATAGTGGTTTAGGATCTGCTAAATTTGGGGTGGAAAGGTTTCAGGTTCAAGTAACCAGATGTAGTTTGCTGTTACGCACCTGAAAAATTCTTAAACCATTATTATCCTAGTGACTGTTTCATTATTTAAAGAACATAACTGTAAGGTGTGAGCTATTTTTAGTCACTTTGACCGAAGGCATCCAAAAAGCGGCTACGAAAAAACAATAGGGCTTCTTGTGTGGGCTGGGTATTTCGGGGTCATGAGCATAGCATTTACATTCATTTATGTAGAGAACGGATTACTCCCAAGTGACTTATGTGTTTGCTAAGCTTCTTGCAGTGGTTTACCCATTTATACAGCAGGTGACTTTTAATATAGAAGTTCACTGTAAATGCTGTACCTCGATCAAGTGACCAACAGTAGGAGAGAGGATTCGAATCGGAGTTGTTTGAATGGAAGGCACCAGCTCAGACCACCATGCCACCTACTCCTGAGCATTAACACCAAACTCTTTTGGTCTGAATTCCTAATGCATATGTGAATACACTGCTGGGGAGAGCCTTTGTTGTGTGCCTTCTCCTCTGCAGTCTTTTATGCAGTACCTGTTGTGTCCATCTGCACGTCCTTTCTGTTTGGATCACCCGACCCACTAAGCATACCTGCTTACCTGACAGTAGGTGTGCGAACAGCCTCCTGACCATTCCAGAATTTTCTCAGTCAGCTCTAAATCTGTCTCCTCATTGTGCAGTGTCTTCATGCCCTTGGGGGTTGGGCAGCCAATTGGCCTTGGACCCCCAGCTGTTCTCTTCTCCTTCAGCACTTTGAGGCCCTTTGTTTCCTGTTTGCTGCTGCCTTTTAGGTTTTTTCCACACTTGTTTCAGCATGATACATCCATATTTGTAAGAAGAATTTTTTTGCAAATATGATTTGTGATTATAGAGAATGGGCAGTAGGAATATATCTAAATCCTTTGTTTTTTTTTTTTTTTGTATTTTTAACAAGAGACAACTACAGAGTGCTTTTTATGACTTAAATTTTATATGCAGTCATAATGGATTAATGTATGTATGTACATGTATGTATGTTTGATATGAATGTGTATATCTATATTTGCAGGCTATGGGGTGTATGGGGTTGCGTGTAAAGGTGTGTGAGTGTGTGGACATGGTTTTTTTGCTAACAGTTGGGATATTCTTAATGTTCTTAATGAAAATCAACAGAGAAGTAATTCTACTAAGCAGGAAAGTAATCAGTTAAATTCTGTGTGTGTGTGTGTGTGTGTGTGTGTGTGTGTGTGTGTGTGTGTGTGTGTGTGTGTGTCTTCCTGGTTTCTGTTGTAATTCTACAATTAGTGGGATTAAACAGAGCATTGTACCACATGTATCAGGCCTTTTTTTTTGCAATATTCTGTATTTTCTGTTGGTGGGAAGAAACACAGATTTGCTCATTGTGTATAAACAGTCCCCCTGAGCTCAGTGTAGGGGTTGGTGGGTAACTACAGAATGGCTGCTGCAACTTACAATCATCCAGATGGTGGGCTGCAAGCCCAGTCAACGCTGTTGACAGGCTCATACACACAAACACACATGTGCATGTGCTCTCATGCTGCCAGGTAAGCTTGTTTCTTCTCTACTATCTATGCCTACGTCTACTGTAATAAACATTTCTACAGTAAATAAGCTTTCCGGGTGTTTATATGCCCACTGTACACAAGTCCTACATTTTAGCAACACTACAGTTACACATTTTTGAAGATTAAATTTTCATTTATAACTGCTGTTAGCTCACTTGTCTGTTTTCTAAAGCTTTGCAAGCTGTATTCATTAACAAAGCCAGGAGACAGCAGGACAGTGCACTTAACTGAAACAGGAGTTTGGGACCAGCTTGTATCTGTTCTTTGTTAGTGCTGGTGGCCAGAAACAACACTTTGATGGGATAAACTGAGATGCAACAATTTTAATAAAACAGAACTTTGTGGAAACAGCGTATTTTCATTATCAGTCATTGTATAATACTTTTTATTTGTAATGGACATTGACATCTTTTTGTATTGCATTACACTGCAATATTATTAACTTTGAGTCATATTAAAATGAATAAAAGGACAGAAAATAAAAGTATCTTGTTTCCACAAACTCAAAATTCAGTGATGATTTGCTGACTGATTCATCCCATCAACATGTGCAGTGTTTGTCACCTTGTTATTGATCACCAGATATGAGCTGTAAACGCTATGGAATTATGCCTTGAACTTGTGGTCTCAACTTGGTTCTTATATTGCCGAAACAGTAAAAAATCAGCTCTCACCCCTAAATATAGACGGTGTAGGCATCCACAATGTGGTATGTTCAGAGCTCCAAGTTTCACAGAATAATAAAGCACCTGCTTGCTGTGAAAATCTCTCTCAGAGATACATGCATTCATTCATACACTCAAAGCACAAACACTCTCTTAGTGACTTATCCAAAAAAATAATATTCAGACTTAACGTTAAAGTTAATTAAACTGTAGATATGCTGGCATCATAATAAAATTATTATAAAATGGGATAATGTGCAGTTGTTCATTTCTCGTTCTCAGCCAAGGTGACCACCCTCCCGGACCTGGATGAAGAAATCGACTTGCTGTCCTCCATCATCGCCAAACAGCAGGAAGTGCAGGTCAAGCAAGCAGGTACGGCTGTGTTATGCTCAGTTTCGGTGTCTGTAGCAATTTGAAAAAATACAGCTTTTGCCTCCTAAAATGTTTCCACTGATCTGTAAGGCAGAGGAAAGTATTATAACAACACATTTTTTCATGTAAATATAGATTTTTTTTTTCAGCCAGATCTTTGGATGCATTTACATTTATTCATAAACATGCTTTTCTCCAAAGCAATGTATAATGTGTAGTGTTTAGCAGATACCTTTGTCCAGAGTGATGTACAATACTGAACTCCCTACAACCAATGTAAGACGCTACCTACATGCACTACCTCCTGCCTGATGCTGTAGTTATTTATTTGTTTAGTTGAATCTCTAAAGTAAATTAATATATTTTTGTGTATATTAAGTCTGTAATTATTTACCCATTTAATTTTTACCCTGTATAACGCTTCCTCTGTTTGCATTTCTACAGCACCTTCCCCTCAGGACACTCCCAAGTCGAAGCCAGGTGACCCCAAGCTGAGGAACACCACCAATGTGCCTAAAGACAACCAAGGAACAAAACCAGCCCCTACCTCACCCCCCCAGTCTGGAACACAGTCCTCTGTTCAGAGGGAACCCCTGGCTGCCCCATACCCCCACAAGGACAAGACGCTCACTGGTACACATCTTCTCCTGCTGCTTACCATGTTGCATGCCCAGGGTAATAGTGAAAAAGCTGGCTAGTGTAAGAATTGCCACTGTTTTAAGGAGTTTTCATGGTAACAGAAGGCTCCCAGCTCTGATCATCCTACACCACTGCCCAGGTTCTTCACAGTAGTAAAGGTGAACATAGCGACACAAGGCGAAAGTGAGGCCAGGAATGTTTACATTTACTCATTTGGCTCATGTGTTAACCCAGCTCAGCCTATAATATTTTTTTCAAATACAGTAATAAACTGCTGACAGTGATTTACCCCAGCTGGACAACTTTTTCAGGAGAAATTCAGAGTATCAGCTGGGATTTGAACTCTGGTCCACTGATGACAGCCTGTGAGCTGTGTAATGCGGTTTATCCAGTTCTGGTTTGTACATTCTCAAGATCAGCAACCCAATGCAAAAACACATCCTGATCTTGTTAAGCAAGCCAGATTGATGTTTTTAGGATTCGGAATATTAGATTTAAAGGTGGCTAATGAAATGGTAATAACAACTTGCAGACGTAGCCGGTTCAACCTCAGCTTGACCCGGGTCTTGGCAGGTTTGCTGTTGCCAATATGGGATCGGTGCCTGTACCCACAGGCAGAGCTAATGCATCTGTTCCGCCATTTCCAGAATGGCACGCAACTGTGCTCCAAGAAACCCAAATCTGATCTGTGGTCACATGACTCAGCTAAATGTACATAAAACAATATTAGAGGGAGAGCTGGTGGGAGCAGCGCCGGCACAGCTGGCAGGCTACACCAGCAAGCTGAGAAATGGCCTACTTAATCCCATTAGAGCAGGCCTGTTGTAGCCGGTCAGCTTCGCTGGGCTCCTCCCACACTTCACCGAAATGGAATTACTGTCTGGGATGAACGGCACTGGACCAGGTGTCACGTGGAACCTTGTTTCTGTTTCTTAATTTGAATGTTAATTAAATTCCACCCACAAACGTGCACTGTTTGTCATGATATTTACCACAAGCATTGATGAACACCAGATAGAAGCTGTAAACATGGTTGAAGGGAGTTGAATTCAGGTGGTCCCATGCTGTTTTTCTTGGATGCTCTCTACTGCTTTCTATTGGCTGGGTGTATAAACACGAGTTGCTATCACTTTGCAGAAAAGCAGAGATTTTAGGACACAGGTGCATAGGTTTAGAAAATGCAGTTAAATATAATTAAATTGTAAAATGCTTGTATCTTGGAAAATTTTAATCTTGATGCCGCTGTATCTAAATACCTAACACAGCACCCACAATCAACCTATTAGGACTCACTGTTAGGCAGTATGCTGTTTGTATGCTCACTTCTGTGGATACCACACCGGTGTTGCTTAGATACCGACACTGGCCTCCGGTATAAGAATATCATGAAAAACCCACTCTCTTCAAGTGAAGTAGACCAAAGAAGCACTCTGCTCTCTCGCTGACAACCTGCTGTTCACACAAGAGCTGTGCCGTTAGAACAGCATCCCAGAGTTAGTGCACAGAGTGATGTATCAAGTTGTCCGTCACCACATGAACAACGACATTGATCATACGCATGTCCGTGTGACTCATACCAGTAATGCAGTGGAATGACGTGTTTACTGTTACACCAGCTAATGGACCCGTTCCCCTCTTCCCTCCTGTCCTTTCCTCAACTTCCTTTTGTTTTCGGCCCTCTCCCTCATTCCCCTTGTCCCATCTCCCCGTCCCTATGTATATGTAGTAATGACAGGTGTGTTTCTCATTGCCACGGTGGCTGGCTTGCTTCTGGCCAGTGTCTGTTGGATCAGGTAAGAATTTTTTTTTGTCGCCACTTCACTTGGGTGTTTTTTTTTTTTTTTTAAACAAAAAGTGTCCCAGTACCGTAATATTAATCGCAACTGAGTTTCTGAGCTTTATGAAGTTTTTCCAGAAATTTAGAAAAATATCAAAGTCAAATCAATGATGTTTTTATTTACTGCAAGTCATGAGACAAAATATGCATGCAGGACAAAGGTTAGTTAAATCCTAAGGTACAGTTGCACAAATGAAGTAGGATCTTTTGTTTTCACATCGCTGTGTCCTGTAATCGGTGAAGCAAACACCAAAAGAGGTAGCTTGAAAGTAACCTGAGACTCCTACCCCCCCCCCCCCCCCACACACACACACACACACACACTTCCACCTCCAGGCAGCGAAAGACAACTCGTCTGATGGAGAAGGTCGATTACCCAGCTTTCCGCGTGATGGGACCTCACTCCTTTGACAGTACCATGGTGAGTCCCGACCCCTGTGCGGGAGTATTTTAACCAAATTCCATTGAAACACAAGATGGAAACTGCTGCAGCTGACACTGTGTGGTTGGTCCACACAGGCAGGGGATAAGAAGCTGGCCCAGAGTGCTCAAATGTACCACTACCAGCACCAGAAGCAGCAGATGTTGTCCCTGGAGAGGTGAGTGCTGTATGCACTGCAGTGAGTTGTGCCACGTTCACAATCACCGCTGACTGCAGACCGCTATTATGAGTCATCCTCACTGCATCCAGGAGAGTTCTCTGAGTTGCATTGAGACAAATCCTTTCTTCCTTTGTTGTATTCAGAGTAGTCCTGGCCAGTTGTGTCTTAATCTCAAAGGCTCCAGCATTTACTGAGTGTTTCCCACCTCCACCCTCCCCCAACCCCAGACACAGATGCGAGCCCAAGATCCCAGACTCAGGGGCCACGTCAGATGAAGAGAACGAGGACGGGGACTTTACGGTGTACGAGTGTCCGGGCCTGGCACCAGTGAGTCAGACGTGCTAAGGGCTGCCAGAAGCCACATAAGTGCTCAGACCTTTCTACCTCTGTGCCTGCTGAATCCTGCAACTGTATCAATGTGGTGTCACACATAGTTTATGTATCCTGCAAATTTTAAATACACTGTATGGCCAAAAGTATGTGGACACCTGAGCGTCACACCCATGTGTGCTTGTTGATCCTCCCATTCCAATCCCATGTCCATTAATATGGAGTTGTTCCGCCATTTGCTGCTATAACAGCCTCCTCCTTCTGGAAAGGCTTTCCACTAGATTTTGGAGCGCCACTCTGGGAATTTGTGCCCGTTTGGCCACAAGAGAATCAGTAAGTTCGGGCAAGAAGGCCCAGATTGTGGTTGGTGTTCCAGTTCATCCCCAAGGTATTTGGTAGGGTTGAGGTCAGGGATCTGTACAGCCAATCAAGTTCTTCAACACCAACCTGGGCAAACTGTTTATGGAGCTCGCTTTCTACATGGGGGGAACAGTCATGCTGGAGCAGGAAAGGAACTTCTTCCCTAAACTGTGGCCACAAAACTGGAAACACACAATTGTCTAGAACGTACTTGTATGCTGCATGAGTGCGGCTGAAGCATTTTGGCTCAGTCATTAGAAGGGGGGTCCAAATACTTTTAGCTATATAATGGAGCTAGGACCTCGGTTTGAATTCTACCTCCTGCCATAGTATTTGTAAGCAGGATATTTACTTTGAATTGACATATTAAAATTACCAGGCTGTATAAATGGGTAAATCCTTGTAAGTTGCTTTTATAGGAAAAAAACAAGCTAATTAAACAAATAATGAAAAATGTTCAATTTGCCATGCCAGGGCCCCCCAAAAACACATTGAAGTGATCCATTTCTGCATTTATTCACACACAGTTAAAGAAACCCAGGGATCTCCTTTCATTCCATTTATTTCCGTATTCTATAGTATAGCATAGTATAATATAGTACAATGTATATAATGTGACTGATTTTTAATGGTAGATATTATGGAATACTTGATGTCAGCTAAATTTTAATAAATAAATACCCACATTTTAAAAATATATGTATAATTGATATAATCTCATGTATTTTTTATGATTTCCATTATATTTTTATATAACTTTCATTTGTGTGTTATTTGCATTAGGATGAGACTAAAATGTCGCCAATCCATTTTGTGTTTTTTCCTCATCAGACAGGAGAGATGGAGGTGAAGAACCCTCTGTTTGATGACTCCTCTCTGCACCTCCAGAGGAACCACAAGTAAATCGGGACCCTCATGTAAATATGCAGATATGCAGATGGGACATCACTGCGGCCAACACTGCACACGCACATCACACAGGATCCGTGGGTCCGAGTAGACGCAACCTAGCAGACACACACACACTGACACACACTCTTACGTCTCGGAGATGCCTGCCACACGGCCGTAGCCACACCAGCTTTCTAGCAAGGATGCAAGAAGACAAAGAAGCTCAAAGGGGGAATATGGTGATGAGCAGAGAAGAGGATGCGGTAGGTGGGTTGTGAGCACTTGGACCACACTCCCCCCTGTTGGACTGTCAGCGCTACTGTGCCTCCCCATCTCTCCTTTTGCTGATGACTTGGAGCCGTGCATTGCATAATTTATTTGTTTTCTTCTTTTTTTATTTTTAAAAAATGGTGGCATTTGGTCCAGCTGCTGTAAAAAGGTAGTACTGTACTGTGTTTTGTTTGAAGTCAGCTTGCCTCTGAGTGCCAGCGCAGCTACAGTAAATACATGTGATCCTGCGGCATAGCTCTTTCTCTCCCTCGGTCTGTCTTCTCTTTTCTCTTTCTCGGGAGCCCTGTGAGGCGCCTTGGTGTTTCCTCGTGTGACCCCCCCCCCACCTGTTTTTGCACAGTTCTTCTGTTTCCTGGGCCTCATGCTGAGCTGTAATTAACAACTGTATCACAGTCACATGTCCTCCTTTTTTGTCCCCCACTCAGACACAAAACACAGAGATTTGCATGTCCTTTTGACAGAACCTGTTTTTCTGCTTCACTCTGCAAGTTTCCTTGTTTGAGAAGATGTTGACAGTAAGGGAAGCAATTGTTTTTTTTTTTTTTTTCTTTTTTTATACTCTAAGACACAAGGCATCGTTTCCCAGTCTGTCTGCCTGAAAAAATGTGTAAATGAGGGGGGTGTAAGGAGTACAAGTTCTACCTGCAATTATTTATACCAAGTTTGTGTTCTAATATACATTTCACCCTACAAATGAGGATGTAAAGGCAGACAAATCTTGTGCTGCAGTCCTCCGCATCCTTGGATAATTGATTTATTTCAGGTTTGATTGACACGTCTGTTTAAGCATTGTTATAAATCACAGGTGCTGACTCGTGGCAAATGGAGGCAAGATTTATTCACCCTTCAGAAGGCAGAGCTTTGCAAAATATCAGCACAGCCGATATTAATACAGGCAGTTGCAGCAGCAAAATCACATTTGACCACAACACAAGAGCTGATCCACCATTTTAAGTCAGCTGCAGAGGAAGAATTTGTTTAACTGGTATTTTTATACAACAGGGCCCTGCATTGTAGACAAAATTTAACTTGCAAGAAGCTGAATCAGCACATTGTTTGAACTTATATCCAGAGGGTGAAATGGACTGCTGTTCTCGTAGACATAAATGTGATTTTAACGTTCACGACAGATGTGATTTCTCCATCTGCGTGTATCTGTTGTATTAAGATATGATTAAGAAAAGCTGATCCATCCTTAAAATTGTGCTATAACAACATCTATAAACTGCATATGACGTCTATGCAGAAGGTTTTATTCTGAGCAGTGATGATAGATGCCAAAATGTCCTCATTTACATTTGATTAAACACTTCTCACCAAAGCAACATACGATTACTGGCCAGCTGATGCCTTTTTACAAGGCAACACCATACTAGATATACTAAAATCTTTTATTTGTTTTCACTGTACAGCAATGTATTGCGCACACACACACATACAGGGCAGCATAGATTCACCAGTTCTGCTGAAAGGTTGCTCTTAGAAGAGATACTTTGTCAGACAACAAAAATTATTCACAAACTGGTTTTTTAACCCCCATGATGGATCACTGTGTGAACCTTTATTACACAGAATTGTTAAGAGATGAAAATGTAAAAAAACAATGCATTTGTACATAGTTTTTCATACTGTTCTGAGCTGATTAAATGTGTCTGTTAGAATGGAGTCAATGGGAAAGCCATCGCCCTCCACTGCTATTGGCGCATCGCTGCTCAGCTCTCAGCTATGCTCAGCTTTGCCCGCTGTCACCTACTGCTCGCAGGCAGCTGGACTACTTGGCAACAGCTTGTGTTCCTGCATCTTGTTGGTCGGCTCAAAGTGGAAGTGGAATCAATCCCAAATGGCTGGTTTGGGATCTCACCGGCATCTCCTCTTTGTCCATGAAGAGCCATGGTATCAACTGCACGGAGGTGTAAAGCTGATTTTACCGAAAACGGCAAAAACACAGACCTGAAATCACTGCCCTTCTCTGTTGTTGACTCATACAGGTCTGCTGTCCAATTCAATCTGCCACAATGAAATTGACTTCTACTTTTCCGCTATGCAGATTATTTTATTCCATTGCAAAAAATAAGTCTTTGTGTATGTCTGTCTTGTTATGCATCTTTGACGGACCTTGAATGGAGAGAGCTGGAGATGCGCAAGGTCCTTATCAAACCACACTTATGCTTTTAAAATTTGTTTACTTCCAAATTGGAGGAGGCTGTTGAGAGGGGTTCAGTAGACAAGCAGTATCGCAGGCTGGAGAAACACGGCCTGTTTAGCCCTTGCTGTCGTTTTTCCTGTTTTTCTTGACGATTGTGTTTGATCTTGTAAACGTGGGCATGTGCGCTCGCATGGGTGTCTCTATGTGGTGTGGAAATCTGGCCACTGCGCCTCTTCACCTCTCAAGGCCTTCGGCAAGTTAACGTTTGTTTTCCAACGTCGTGCATACGTTCTAATGGGTAGATACTTGGAACAATGTTCTTTCCAAAAAACTATGATTTGTGTGTGAGTACCTATACAGAGATCTTCGCCTCTTTATTGTTTCAAAGTTGCCCTGCAAGATCCTGAGTGCTAACTGAAAAGTTTTCGGGTTTTCTAAAAAATAAGTTGAGAAAACAACATCTTAGCACTGCAGCATCCTGCTGCCCATGTCAGCTCCCACTGTTTTACAACTAAGCGACTCGCATCACATTTTTATTTCCCTTTGTCGCAGGAAAAAGTCTGGGATGCCTAGTGGCTGCCTTGCCACCTAAGGTGTAGTTTTGGAACTAGGGGTTAATGATAAAGGGAGTGTCTAAATTCATTTAAAATTATACAGAAGTGAGAAACACTGTAGCAGAAAAGGTGAGTGAAGGCTGGAGTTTCGCACTTATAATGGGATCAATGTTTATTCACTCAAAAGTGTAAAAACGCAGGAAGTCTTCAAACAAGTTGAAACAGGATGTGCGCCGCGTGAACGTGGGTGGAGGGCGATGGGGCTAACGCGATGTCTGTCATGCAGGACTTTAAGTATCTAGTAGTTAAATAAGTAATGTGAGTGACTTTCTGGGAGGCAGGCCTGGTATTATTTGGCTATAATTCAAACGAATAACATTCTGGGGCTGTTGATTTTTTTTTTTTTCCCAAGCGTGTTGAGGATGACCGAATACTTTTGAAACTTTATGTTCTTTTATTATTTGGGCTGTATGACCTGCATGTAAACACCGGAAAGCTAGAAATAAATATTTATATTATCTTAAAAGGTGCAAAGTGTACTGTTATTTTTAATCTATATTTGAGCAACTCCTATATTTGAGGAGTTACTGAACTGTATTTCTTGACAAAATATAATTCAATAAGACACTAAAAAATGGTGAGTCAGTTATTTTATTGTTACCTTTTGTTACTATTACTTTGCAGTCAAAGGATGCATGTAGGAATCCCACCTTCTCCAGGTATAGTAACTTTTTGTCAAGTCGCGCCACTCTCAGTAGCAGTGGAAATGGTACAAATGATCATGTTGCATAAATTACCAAATCATTATTCTAATAAATGAAAACTGGAATGCCTTGATAAGGTATTTTTATTTGTGGTTCTCAAAAAATGTATATCTTTTTCATTTGTGTGAGAATATTACTATCTAAGTTTCTAGCATTGTTATTTCTTGCTAAAATCTAACATCTAAATAATGTATAATGTATTACTACTTTACAATTTAGTAGTGAAAAGAAACATCTCAGTCGGCTGTTATTTTAAAAAATCATTCTTTCCTATAAAGTAAAAACGTTACATGGAAAATTTCCTATGTAGCTCAGGTATTAAAAAAAAAAAAAAATACAAGATTGTACATTAAAGAAACGGCACGAAACAAACACATGGGTTCAAAAGTACTCCTTAACATTTATTTATGTTAAACCAAATCCTGAATTCTTGCTGAAACTTGCGAAGATGCAGGCCTGCAGATAGCTCGCATCTTTTATTAGCATGCAAGTGTATAATAACAGCTGCCAAATTACTAACAACAAATTGTAAATAATCCAACTTTCAGCCTTAACAATGGCCGCCTTAAACCTCATTGTAGAAAGCCTCATTAATATGACCATTACTTGTATAAAATCAGTTTTAAACACACGTATTATGTATCACTATTTGGTGAACAAGTAAAGGCGCAAGGATGTTGTAATATAAAACGTTTACATAGACAACACTTAGCTTTGTTTGTTTTTTTTTATATTTGTTTTATATGTGTTGTCTTTTTATATTTTATCTTCTTATTTGTTTCTCTATATTTACCTTCTTTCTGTTATGTGTATTGACCACTGTTGACTGGGGGATCTTCCTTTCCTTCTCCCTCTACACCTGTCATGTAAGGCAGGACGACAGTAAATGATTCTTAATTTTTGATTCTCACCTCAGCTGAGTGAACACAAAAGCTGCCAAAAGTCTTTGATGTCGTGAAGGTAAAAACTACAGGTGGCATCAATTCTACGGCCATTTCCCTTGGACTGTTTCCCAATTTAGGTGGCCGATAAGACTTGAGCTAGAAAAGGTGCCAGCCTGTCAATTTACAACGGGGAGTCTACAAACAGGTGTTTCACCATGGTATTTTGTATAAAATTCATACAGCTGAATTAAAACTGAAATTCCTTTGTGTGTGAATAGTACAGGGAGATGCACTAATGCTTCCTTCTACACTTCCCTTGAACTGTTATCTTAGTTTATCATTTATAAATAATGTAATTTAAAGCTAAATTAAACACTAACTTTAAAATTTTCCTAAAAATGTTATAGCAGTTTAAAAACTAATAAAATTTATGAATGGATTTGCGACACATTGTGTGGCATTCTCACACACAACAGAACTGTGACATTAGTGATACTGAAACCAACCATTTAGGCTTTAAAGAGAACAAAAAGGTGTTGATGGACAAGCTCAGAAGTGGTCAAGGCTTTTTAAGTGTCCTTAATCTGCACAAGACTCATTTTAAAGACAGTGAAGAAGGCTGAAGCTGGACTCGGTGACCTTGTGTCTCACTGTGTCCCTGCTCTCTCGCTTTGCATGACAAACCCTGGATCTGTAGCAGCACACACTTGTAGAACCCGAGTTTGAAGTCTTGAAGACACAGGGCTCTCCGGCCTCCTACCCCCGCTTCTCTTTGTTATTGGGAAACTTGAGAAACTCGAGAAACCGTCTTCTGAAAACCCTTGTTTCAGTAGGTTGAAAACGTGTGCACAAAGTTGGTCAGTCAACATTGTTTCTATCTATCTATCTATCTATCTATCTATCTATCTATCTATCATTTTATAATCCTATTTTTCTATTTGTCAATTTATTTTTAGCTTTTTTTTTCTACACTGTATTAAAGCTATAAAGGCAATATAACACAATACAAAAATAATATAAAAATATAGTTACTGTTGTTATTAGTTAAATTATTTAATTTGTTTATTTTAGTTAATAGTTGTTAATTTGCTGTATTAGTTCAAGTGATACACCCCTTTTTTGGGACCTGAACTAGAAACCTTCAGGTAACAGGTGTGGGCTCTTGTCCCTTTCCTCTTTTCTTCCTATGTCCTGTTTTGCTACAAATAGCAGCCATGTGAAACAAATATTGAAGATTCCTGTATTTATGATATTTTATTATACGGTCAGACAGGTGAGGCAGTCAGGAACAAACTTAAGAGAGCGGGAATCACTGTCCTGGTTCGCTCTGAACTGCTGCCCTCCTGGGGCCGTGTGGGAAAGCCTCTGCCTTAATCCTCGAAATGGCGCGCCTTTAAACTGCATAGATGGGGGTTCGGAATCAAACGGCATTGGCCTGACGCCGCGGGGGGCGCCTGCTGGTGCTGGTGGGGGCTGCGGGTTTCAATGGACACCCCCCGCACGGCTCTTTCCTGCCACTACCTGTGTGTGGGGGGATGGCGCATGAACAGAGCCAGGTAGTGGAGCCAAACCTCAGCAAAAACAGATAGGAATGTTAATGACTTTTCTAAAAAAAAAAAAAAAAAAGTCAACTTTATGCCAAAAATCCCCCCATTTAACGCAAAATCTAAAAATGCACCTCATGCTGCTGTAGATTGCAGGCAGAACATTTATACTACATTTATGACGTGCTTACTTTGTATTATGTAGTATTTTGTGTTACACTTAACAGTTCAGCCAAAATAACCGATAAATATAGCTATTATTTCGGCCAAAATCTGCAAGTCTACTTTCATGAAAATTAGCATTTTCGCCTGAGAGAGAATTTGCGGGTGATATTCACATTGATATTGACTTCAAATTTAACTTTTTTATCAATCAGTTAATTCAAAAGTAGTTGGAATTATTTCACGTTTTAACTCATCCTACGTCATAATGTATTTGGAGCAATATTATGCGTGATTTGATTTTTATTTAAAAAAAATGTTTAGTAGCTCTGAATATATCCTTGATGAAAAGTTACATCGTTTTATTTAGTATTTACGCAGGTAAGAGGAACTATTTCTCAATTCTTTTTGTTCGGAGTTATTTGCAGTAAAAACTATTTTTTTATTTCTTAACATTTAATTTCGGCTTGCAAAGATTCGCCTTTTTTTTATAAAAAGACGCATCACCGCTAGCTTTTGATGCGTTTTATATTTTATATATTTAGTATACTTAAAATATTTTCACCGATCATAATTTTACTCTGTAACATTGGTGTTTTCTTTTGAGAATAAAACACGCACTATTAATAAAATTGTTGATGAAATCGCCTTTTTTTTTTTTTTTACTTAACTATATTATATTATTCAATGATCGCAGTCGCTTTCCATTGAAGGTCAGGTCTGCCCACGACCAAAAACGCAGAATTCATTCAGCAATTCCCGAACGCGCCACGTGACCTACCGTCCGCAGCGGTCATTGGTCGATTTGAGTCAATTAACGTAGCGCGTTTGGCGCCGCGTTCTATTGATCAAACTTTGAATGAACCAATGAGACGCCTCTGACCTTCGTGGTGGTCGAAATCGGGCCCTGGCAACCAAAGTTTTGTTTTTTATGGTAATTTCGTGGTGTCAGGTTCGTGCCGCGCTGGTATTTAAGACGCCGCGTTAGGTGGGCCGGCTCGATTGAACCCGATCCCCTTAAGGGATCGATCGATCAGTGGAAGCGCGAACAAACCAGCTTTATTTTTCCCCCCTTCTTCCGTCGCGTCCAATGGGTCAGGTTTAGGGTCATTGTCTTTTCTCAGGTGCGAGGCGCCGGGAGATCCTGGCACCTTCTTTCTCCGCGTGTTCATTTTCGCTGTAGACGATCGCTCGTCGCTCGCGTTTTTTGTTTTTGAATATTTTACTTCGCGCGTTAAAACTTTTTCTTTTTCCTAATTTTTCTGAACCTAAACTGAATTTGGGCAGCGATCAGCCATGTCCCAGGAACCCCAAAGCCCCGATTCGGATTACATGAGCCGGTATTACGACCTGGCCAAGGCCGGGTACCCGCAGGAGGGTCTCGGTTCGACACAAATGCCATTGCCGCAAGGCCTGCCGGAGGCCCACCCGGAGAACGCAGCTCACTTTGGGAAAAGTGCGTTCGAGCTGGCATCGCATCCACAGCCGGAGCATCCGCAGCTCCTACAGTTTCTGTCGGTCGGGGCCAACTACCCCGGTGCCGAGCGGAGCGCCGTGGGGCATCCGAGGCCGGGCTACCCCCCGACCGAGACCGAGTACACAGCCCTGGTGACCGGGGTCACGGGGGTCAGCGCTTTCGGCGCGCCAGACTGCAGGGAGCGCCATCTGGCGCCCCAGATCAAAGCGGAAGAAGATCGTGAGCCCGAGCTTCAGCCTCCGTACTCCTCGCCCTCGCCATCCACTTCCACCTCCTCGGCCGCTGACTTCTGCTATCTGCACCCGAAAGCCCAGTCGTTCTGGCCCGGTTACGGCCGCTTCGCCACGGTCAATGGCAGCCCCCCGGCGGACGTCACATCGCCGTCTTCTGAGTCGCAGTCGCCCCCTAGCGAGCGGTACCCTGCAGTTGCAGCCAGCGAGTCCGCCGAGCCCGAGCCTCAACAAGCGGTCGCCACCACTGCCCGAAGCCCGACCCGCAGCAGCGCTGAATCGGAAGTGGAGGTAGGAGTCTCGTATAATTCAAAGACTACACTCCCTTTTTTTCCTTTTATGTGAAAGAAAATTTTTTTTCTTTTTTTTTCTTACAAATTAAAACAGGAGGGGGTTCGTGAACGTTTTTCTTTCCTTCACAGCCGTTAACTAGACCGCACGGGAAAGCGCGTCAGCCAGAATATTCTCTGACCCTTTCTTGTGTGTAATCTGCAACATTATTTTCCCGGTCAACATCTACAACGACACAAGTTTGCACCACCTTCGAGCACTCGGAGGGTTGGGAGTCCCCAACGAATGGCTTAAGCATATTAACGTGACAAACTCGATGTGTTCGTCTACGGTCAGGAGTTTTGATCACGGAGTCCGTTTCTGACCGTATACGGACCCGAAAATTTAGCAGAGAATACTGACCCGCCCGATGGCAATAAAACCAAAACTTTATCGTCAGGGGTGAACGCGCTCTACAGCCTCCTGGTCAAACCAGGCTTTCATCTTAGTTTGCGACCGTGAAAGAGAGGTTTTCGCGTGAGCGCAAGCATTATGCAGTCTTTCGGGAAATTCGGAGCGTTTCTTTCAGAAGTCTTGGAGGACCGCGCACAGTGTGACCAAACACCAGTTACAAATCACAAGAAAGGCAAGACTGACGTACAGCTCAACAATGCATACATGTGGGGCTTAACCAGCAAGCCAAGCCAAGACACCATTTAGTTCCACATCCTTTCCCCACTTACTCAATATTTAACCAATAGTCACAAAATATGGGAGACCAAACACCCTTAAAGCTGACATTAAGTTACGTAAAGATTCCATCTTCTTTCAGCCCCTCCATTAGGGGTCGCCACAGCGGATCAATTGTTTCCACTTCTTCCTGTCCTCTCCGTCGCACCCACCACCTGCATGTCGTCCTCCACCACATCCATAAATCTCCTCTTAGGCCTTCCTCTCTTCCTCTTGCCTGGCAGCTCCATTCCTAGCATCCTTCTCCCGATATATCCAGAATCTCTCCTGCACATGTCCAAACCAACGCAATCTCGCCTCTCTGACTTTGCACCCTGTCGGCTAGCAGTGCTGGTGGCGGTCGTTGTTAACCTGGGGCTCGACTGATCTGGTATGGAAATGTCTAATTTTGTCCACATATTTGGTTTGGCAAACTTACACCGGATGCCCTTCCTGATGCAACCCTCAATTTTGTCCTTGCAGCTGGATTACGTAAGGTTCCATCTTGTTCTTAAAAGCACCAATTTTTCTTAAAAAAAAAAAAAAAAAAAAAAAAAAATTAAAAGTCTATTAGTTTCAAATTGTTTTAGGTACTACAGAATGTTAATTAAGGAATACATCTCAAACTCCCTCATTTCTCAGTCACAGCAGTAACAGGGCTCACCATAACAAGCAAGACCTATGGACTCTCCAAATTTTGTCTCCCAGCTCAAAACTTCAAAGATGATGCTGCTCCCATCGGAGCTGAACATACTAGTTGAGTAGACGTCAACCTCAAACTGCAAGGCTTCCCTGAAGAATCTGTAAACAGCACTATTTTGTCTGAACACTGGCACCATCACCTTCCTCATTTCCAGTCTGTTAGCAATGAGCTGCAGAATTTCCATGAGGAACTTGCCAAGACCTTTTCTCCTCACATGTTTCTCCAGCTGCATCTCATAGTAGTAAAGCACTTCATTGCCATATTCCACATTGAAGCAAAAAAAAGCAGAAGGCAACAGGTATGGTGTTTGCATCATAAGCCAAGAGGTAAAATGCCTTATCTTTCATCTGTTCAATCTTCTCTTTATCATTCCAGTCCCAACTGATTTGTCTATAGAAATACAGTATGTTGTTTTTGGTCAGTTCATAGGCCCACTCCACAGCACCAGGATTCAGCGAACCAATACAAGGCTGGGAGACCGCCACTTTGCCTGATGTTTTAACGTAGTCGTGAGTACAAAAGATGGCTAAGTGTTGGCACCAGGTACAGCGAGGGTTGTACACTCCCTGGTGCCAACACTGTACAAGTAAGGGCAAACAGCAAAATCCCCCGCTAGACATAGAATGCCAGAAAACACGAGTAAGACTAAGCTGTTGCCCCTGCCTCCATGGTGGTCCGTGCAGATAAGCGCTTGCAGGGGTGACGTCCTCTGCTGACAGACCAATCCTGACTCTGACGGACCTGTCAAACACCAAACCCCTATGGAGATACCGCGCGAACAGGAACATGAGTTCCCCACCAGGGGGGAGGAAAAAAAAAAACAAGAATCGTAACAGTGTTTGTTTTCATTTAAAATATTTTGCGGCATTATGCAACTTTTCCCGATGTTGTATTTGCCTTATTTAGGAAAATGCCTTACGATGAGTTTTTTTTTTTTTTTTTTCCTTCTTTCCCCCCCATTGGGCAAATTGCTGTTTTCACTGAAAGAACTGCATACAAGGCCCAGCCCCTCAATACGCTGCTTTTATTTATGGGCTTCATGGTAAAAGTGAATTTAACATGGCTTTCCCATCCTTATGATCTTGTTATGCTGCTTTTGTGTTTTTATAATTGTTGTATAGGTGGTGTAGCTGCATCTTTTTAATGCCCCTATCTTTCAGGAGAACATCTGTCACGAAGAAATGAAGGCATTTGCCAAACGACTGAAAGAAGTTCGGGTCACAATGGGCTTCACACAGTCTGATTTGGGGATTGCCCTGGGTAACCTCTCAGGTGAGTTGGATCTATTTCCGTAACTCATGCATGCATATTGTACATCACTCTTGGCATTTTTGTGTTTAAAGTTGGTTAAGTTGCAGTGGTCAAAGGTTCTACCTTTTTTTTCCAATTTTAAAGCCACTTTGGCACTACTTGAATAGCTTTTGCTTTGCTCCATCTGCAGGGAAAGTTTTCAGTCAGACAACAATCTGCCGCTTTGAAGCTATGCAACTGAGCCACAAGAACATGTGTGACCTGAAAGAGGTGCTGGAGCGGTGGATAGTGGCTGTCCAGATGATGGAGAACCCCCAGGATGTAAGTTGTGACTTCAATGTGTTAGGCTTACAAGCAATACCAACAGCACAAAAGTCCCTTCATATTAAATTGCTTTGATCCCTTTGGTTAATGGTGTGCAGGTGGAAATCTCTCCTATGGACTCACAAAATGAGGCTTAAAATTGAATGCAAATACCTGCACACTGGATGGATAATTGAGTGTAAATGTCAGTGCTGCCCTCAAGTGGCCAGGTAGCGGAACAAAGGCCACACTTTTGAGTTTTTCCCCCTCCCCCAATTAAAAAGTTGATTGGCTGAACTTTGTAAAGTACAGGTGAGTATTTGCTGTCTAAAATGATGGCACTAGACAATGGTTTGAGGTTTTGTTGGCTATTTCATCCTGCAATATTGTCAGGCCCTAATAAACCCAGATGTGGCGTTTACTGTAATGCTGTTGTGGTGACTTCTAAGAGTGGAAGATATTCTGTGCCCTTGAAACTAGTTAGTGCTGTCCTTGTGGTGGACTGACTCTCACCTCTTCCATCTCCAGATGTGCAAGCCAGCGGTGCCCCCCAAGTCGGAGATGCGCACGCGCAAGCGCCGCACAAACCTGGACGTTGCATCACGCAGCATGATGGAGCACTACTTTGTCGTGTGCCCCAGGCCCACTGCCAGCGAGATCACAAACATAGCAAAAAGACTGAACCTACAGAGAGATGTGAGTTGCCCTTCCGCTCAGGCCTTGTCAAATGACCCCCCCCCCCCCCGCAGAGCTGAATGCATGAGGGCTTTGTGTAACACGTGAACAGTTTTGTGCCTTTTCTCCAACCCCTCCCCTTTGTGGAATAGGATGGTGGTGTGCATGGAAAGTTGTTATCAATTGACTCACTTCCTTCCTCATTTTCCTGTGCATTGACAAATGCCTTATCACTAAGTATCTTAAGTTGGGTTCTGGTTTCCTCCCTCAAGGATTTCTAGACTTGATGGAAGTAATGGTGGGTACTCATACACTTGCATGCAGGTGTTAAATGGCCCATAAAGGGGGTGCAGTTAAAGCAGTTTCCTCAAAGTCCAAAAACCTTGCCTGGCCTCCTTGTTGCAGATCTTTGTAAGATAACAGGTTGTCGCTCTTCAGGTGGTGCGCATCTGGTTTTGCAACCGCAGACAGAAGGGGAGGCGCGAGAGCATGATCGCTGAAGAAGAGCGACACCGCATGGATCAGATGCAGGCTGCCACCCCAGGCCCATCCTGTGTCCTGGATCCAAATGGCCCCAGTAGGCAGATGTTTCCTACCAATGTTGCCTACCTGCACCCAGCAACAGAGAATCATTTCAAGCATAAGCCAAAGATGTAAATCAAATGTTGCCTTTTTAAATTCAACACATGATGGAATAATGCCTTGCAAGAGTGCTTCACCAGTATTCCAGACAGGATTTGATGTTTATTTCTATGTACAAGTCACACAACAGCCACCTGTGACAGGTAAATTGTATCTGGATCCAACAAAAATGGGAGAAATGAATAGTGACTTTTTCACAGATAATGACAGACTCTGACGTATCTCCGTTTTGTTTTAATTGTAACACAACTGATGACCAAGTAAGATCTAAGCACGGGTCATGTTTTTATGTGCGCTGATGTTTTTAAACCTGTATGTGCTTCCCTGTTTTCATTGTGAAAAGGTTTGTATTGTGCTGCTGCTGGGCTTGCATGGAAAATGCATTGGTCAGAAGGTGGTGGTTCATTCAGGCAGCATCAAGGACTTTAAGGTGCAGAAATGGTGCAGAGGTGGGTCCATAGAAGAAGTGGAGCTGCACTGTCTTTAAAAGATGCTTTAAATCGTTAACTTGACTACATTTACTGAAGTGTCATCTGTAATGTAGTTTAAAACCAAAGTTTTGTGTGTAACGCATGTTGTAGATAAGTGTACATAAGTTGTACATAAGTGCCATTATGCTCATTTTGAAACTGTTTTTTTTTTTTTTCCCCTGGTATTCACATTCATAGTATTACACAACTTTACAGTTTCACAATTGATTTTAATTTTAGTTTTGATTTTGAAGAACTTATATTTTACTCTGTGTGTTTTTATTTTTGTCACTAACTTTTAATAAATTCTTCCTGAAGGGGTTTCAGATGTCCAAGATTTTTAAACTTCTACAGTGAAGTATTGAATGTTTACTGGTATCAGCATGAAACATCAAACTACTGAGCTTTCTTACAATGAGTCAAGTGGCTCTGCTTGCCCTGCAAGGAGAAAAATGGTATAAAATGACTAACCAACTGTCAACATTTCAATAAGTGCTCATCTTTCAGTTTGTGCTGGTGATAATGACAATGTGGTTTTAAATATCTCACATATGAGCTGGGTACTGTTCATAAGCTGATTTACCACACCCCTTCCTGCTATTCAGACTTTAGGGTTTCTCAGTTCTCTGATCAGCTCACTGGTTGGGTTTCTCAGCTGCCTGTTTTTAATGCTTCAGGTGGAGTTGCCAGCATGACTGAGGAATGGGGTTTCCCACTACACCGATACTTTGCTAATGACCAAAAGTTGGTCAACCAACTGTCAACGGTATTATAGTACTTTCTAGCAATGCATAGCACTAAAAAGTCACTGAAGCCAAGTCAGGAACATAGCATGGCTTTCACCTTCAGGGGGGTTCGGAAGCGGTTTACCACAGCCTGCTTCTTTGCCTGGCTTTGGATTGGGACAGGAAATCTGCACATGCATGCGGAAACAAAAGCTACTTTTGGAGGTATGGGTATTTCCTGTTACTCCAAAGTGCATCTGTATTTGGAACCCTTGCATGGCCCTTTTAGAGAAAGCTCCTCCGTTCTCGTCTTCAAAATAATGCACCCTCTAAATACTTGTGCAGAAGTAGAACTTTGAAGTACTGTTGTATAGTAGATGCTCTTCTCAACTGTATCACATAGTAATTCTTGTCCATTTAATGAATACCTTTTAACCAGGAAGATTGACCCTGCTAGGGAGGCTGTGGTCATTCACTCAGTGGGAAGATGAATACAACTAAGCCTGCAACCTGTGCTTCTATCAGTTTACTTAAAGTAAACATGTTAGTTTGTGCAAGTTAATGGAGTTGCATAAGTGGACCAGCAACCCTTGGTGTGCCTTAGATTGCCCATACATGAGGTGTTTCTGAGACTGTATTGACCTGCTCTAGTGGGTATTTTTTTTTTATTATTTCTTATGCAAAGTCAGCATTCTCATGCAAAGCTGAAAAGTGACTGATTCTACATTTGTTTTCAGCTGCTAATATCTCAAGATTCTTGCTCAGTGAGGATTGACTACCAGAGCAGTAATTTCTGTTCACAAAAGTATGAACCCTGTTCATACATGGATAGAATGCATATTTAGCTTTAATATGCATTTTAAATACTTTGACCTTCACAAGCACTAACAGAACATAAAGCCAACAGTCTACACTGCTCAAGAGTTAAGTTTTCAGCAAACCTGTAAACATGCAATTGTGAAAATGCCCTATGATGCAGTTACTTTTGTAAAAGAACCCTACTCCCTTGTAGCAGCAAAAACTTGCAATTACTTCTATAAAATTAAGTTTATTTTGTAAACCTTCAGTATTGGACTGCACCCTAATTTTTGCATTTTATTCATTTACATTTAATCCACATTGTGTAACTTTGCCATCACAATATCTTAACATTGTATCCCTTCACATGAATTGGTGAATATGGAACTTAATAGGGACACAGGCAGCTGTCTAGCCCACCTACGGTAGTACTGCTGTGGTGGATCAATGTGGGTTTAATAACAGTGCAACTGATTTGTTTGACTAGTTTCACAGGTCAAGGGAGGGGAAAAAAACAGGGTTGGTATAAACAGCTCTGTGAGCGTCACCCTGTACTGTGGGGTTTTTTTTTTTCTAGCCGTTTCCTGAAAAATGGTGTAAATCATTTATGAAAGAACTTGTTTGCAAAAATAGTGTCAAAGAGACTTGACTCTCGAATCAGGTCAAAGCTTATTTAATCACAAGCAGCAAAGTTTTTGCAATCGCTGTTAGTATTTAGCAGTGTTCCTATAAAATGGTATGAGACTATCTACTAGCATTTGGTAATAGAATCATAATTTATACAGTATAGTGGAAAACCATCCTTCTGATTCCAAAGTTTAACATGTGGACCACGCTTGTGTTGTGAAACGGGACCAGGTGGTCACACGGCGTTGGCCCAGGAGTTGAGATCATGATACACCTTGCTGGGGGGCAGCTGGTCATAGCGGTCACAAATTCTACACAGCCTCTCCCGCCAATCTGTGTAGAGTTTGACATCGTAGTGTCGGTGCCAGTGGAAGTAAGAACTGTAGTGCTCTTCATCAGCCACCAACTGGATGAGGAAGTGGGAAAGCTCGGCAGTGGAGCTGAAGTCATCCACGTGGATGAAGGAGCCTGCGGGCACCAGGGCTTCGTAGTTGGCCCGTGGTGGGCCTAGAACCACTGGCACGGCACCTGCCTGGAAGGCATTACGCCACAGCTTCTCAGTGATGTAATCCCTGGCTTGGGAGCTCTCAAAAGCCAGGTAGAAGTAACAATGGGAGAGTGTGGGTAAGAGCTGGTTGACAGCCAGTGGCTTCTTGGTCCACTTCCCATACACTTCAATGGGAATGAGCTGTTGTAGGCTTTGGTAAATCTTGGTTCTGTTGTGTCTCAGGTTGAAGTTGCTGACCACCCAGCATACCTGCCAGCTTTTCTTGGGGATGGTGTAGTCCTCCTTACTTACCTTGGGTACCAGCTTTCCATAGGGGATGAAGATGTCAGCATCCTGCCGGTAAGACATGGTCCAGTTCATCAGCCCGTTGAGGGCAGTCAGGTTCTGATTGGTAGTCGGGGACTCCAATGACAGCCATATCCACTTTTGGCTCAGTGGGCGGGGTAAGTGGAGAGGCAGATGCGAGGTACCCGTTTTCAGCTCTGTGTGGTGGAAGACAACCATGTCAGCCTGCTGGAACAGGCTCTGGTTGTCCACCAGGAAGCAGCCAGGGACACCGTACAAGTCACTACACACATCCCCAGCCAGGCTGTAGTGCTTTCCAAATGGCCAGTGCCACAGCAAGATTGTGAGGTTGCCATGCCTAGAGCCAAGCGTCCTTCCACCATTATCCACTGTCGTAATCCAGACGTACACCATGCAGGTGCTGAGGCTGAGCACAGCAAGGGCCTGGAACAGATGGCGAGTGGGACTTCTTGTAGAGAATGTGGGCAGGGTGCTGCAAGAGGGCTGAGATTTTCTGCCACTCTGGAAGAAGCTCATGCTGCTATAGAAAAGGGCATTTTAAATAACTGTAAGTAAAAGGCAGCTTGAATCGGGGAGCTGAGACATAAGCCATATGAACTTTGATGCTTACACATTGTGCGATGAGTGTCGTGTGCATAATAAGGTAACAATGCAAAAACGAATCAAGGAATTTTAGGACTCTTTATTAAAGGCATAAGCCTCTGCCAAATTTGCGGTTTAGGCCCAAGAGTTTTTGTGGATTCTGGGTTGTGTTAAGCAATTTTAAAATACAAAACAACTTAATACAATAACACTGGTAGGCAGCACCAAAATTGTTAAATTATATATAAATGAGTATATACTTAATATTTGACAGTAATGTAGGTATAGTAACACAAAAATGTCTCTTTCATTGTCATTTGTTGAAGCTCCCTTTGCTTATTAGTATGCAAGTCTTCACCGATCAATACTTTCATAAAAAAAAGATTACTGGAATGCATTTAACATACAATTGCAAAAGTAGTTCTTAAGGTGTCCGTAAGCAGCCACCTTAACTCTAAAAACCCAAGCATTTCTGTAGAAGCTTTCAAAAGTCACAGGGGTGGTTATTGGGATAAAATTACTGCACATCTATAGAAGTTATCTATAGAAATATAGTTATCTAGAAATAAGAGAGTGTTTGCACATGCAATTATGCATTCAGAAAGTAGGCATTTTGAGTTTAGCAAGACCTTCTGAAACAACATTTTCAGTTTTGCATAACATTGGCACAGAGGAAGACCATTTCAGGCTGCAGCACTTTGAATTTTTTCTCATTCCCAAAGGTTCACGTATGAGTAAGGGAATGTGAGGGTGAAATAAATAGGTGTTGCCCTCCTACTTAGCATTTTTTAAAAACATAACCCAGTGCCCTGCTTTCAAACAAGCTTGGATGTTCCAGCACAGGTGTGGTGCCCCTTGACTCTGCTCACCTGGGATCACACAGGTCCAGGCAGGTTCTTGGGCGTCCAAGTGGTTTCCGTGAATCTGCCAAGTAATGCCCGGGAGTGCCAGTGGGCCGTTTCGTAATAGCAGCTTGTGAAGGACGGCTGGTATATAGGAAACAACTGTATCCTCTGCAGATCTATCATCCACCACCCGCTCTGTTTTGCTCTCTCACTCACTCGCCCTCTCGCTTGATGTGCCACCCACTTATACCAAACACTCGCATGGATGTGGGGGGTGTCAGTTGTGAAGGTCAAAAAAGCACAAAATGATCATTTATTTGCTTATCAAAACTGCCACAATGTCAGATAATGTCTGCCAATTTTTCATTCTACAATTAAATATTAATACAGCTGTGGTTGGCGATGCAGACTACATCACCGTATCCTGGACTAGCAGCTCTACTTCAAGGGTGGCTCAAAAAGCGGGAGCACGCAAGAGCATTCACCACTTTGACCACAAATGCTACGTAAGAGGATGATTTTGGGATGGAATAAGGGGATTTTTTTTTGGAGATGTTTATTTGAGACATTGGAAAAAGGTTTGTGATTTATATTTGGGTGCTTCTTATGCAGTCACCCGAAGGTAGCCATCTGCTTCATCCCTTAGGCCTTTTCCTTTGCTTGTAAAGGGGACACACTGATTTTTTTTTTTTTTTTTGGTAGTTTTGTTATTGTGGAATAAAAAAACAAAATCTGTATACCCACCCTTTGCTTTCTCATTGCTTCTTGAGGCTCACACACCCACTCAAGGCATCAAACACCTGCTTAGCATACAAGTTGGAAGTAATAGCTCAGTTACAATTTCTTCTTCTGTTGATGTATCACTTCCACATTTTTTCAGAAATGTTGCCCAAAAATTCTCACCTTCTTATGTCATGAACTCTGACTATGCATGCTGAAATGTCAGACCCAGCACACTATTTTGGCATCACTTCCTGCAAGGTTACACACAAATAGAGATATTAAAAAGTAGGAACATTGAAAACACTTCACAAACGGAGCAACACAGGAATTAAGAATATCCAGTTAACCTTGGCCATTCTCTTTGTCTCCGATCCTATCTCGGGCTATTTTTGAAGAAGTAGTTGAACCACGTGGTGGAGAAAGCTGGTAAGTCAGCTTCATCAGATGGGCATGGGGGCACTTCCTGCACCTGTTGCTTATGGGACTGCACAAAGGGCCTTCCTTACCTCCCACACAAACAGCTGGTGTCACGGTGCATGCTGCTTGAACTCAGGACCTCGAGCACTCAGCCATGATGACTACACCCATCCATGAAGTTGTCACAGTCCGACTCGCAGACCACATAGGCACTGGGCACATGACCTGAGAGGTAGTATGTTTATGTGTGAGTTTGTGTGTGATGCATCACTACTTCTGAGCTTCCCTTATTTGTGCAACTTCACCTGAACCCGATTGTGGTAGGAGGTGAAAGCGGTGAGAAGAGGAAAAGGTGAGGTGAGGCCAAGCACTGAAAACAAGGGCCAAATCCTGAGTGTCCGTTGTAGACTAAGCCTCTTGATAAGCCTTTGCCGACGATGACAACCGTAAGCCCGAGCTGTGATAAATTTTCGCGTCATATAATTAAAAATACACATAGAAAAACAATTCAGATTTAACAACACTGCATATGCAAATAATGGATGGTTCAGTAAACCAGATGGGGCAAAAAAAAACTCCACAACTAACTTTAAATTTATCCCACAGGAAGTCTGTAACTCTACCCAAGTTGCTGTCGATGATTTTCAACCTTTGTTAAAGCGGTAAATGGCAACACTTTTTTTGCGTGTTTAGCCACATGCACTTACGGGGTAGAATATACGTTAGCCTTTATGCCGTGGTGTTTCTTTTTCTGTGTGCGTGCGCTTTTTTCACTTTTGCAGTCATGTCCTTGACTTCTCTTCTGCTACAACTAGCTCATTTGATTAAACTGAGTAAATACCACATCCTCCACCCTGGCAGAAAAACAAATCTGGCACATAGCAGTCATACGAGTGCCTAATCACAGTTCTTAGGGAAGGGTGAGGTCTGGTTTCTACGGTAACAGTCATATTTGGAAGGTAGTTGAGAAAGTGCATTTTCATATTTTTTATCTGAAGTGCCACCCCAGTTCAGGACTTAAAACACAAATGCTATAATTTTATTACCAAATGTGTGAAAAGTAAACCCAGCCCACAGTCTCGGTTCAAATTTTTTCCCATTCAGAGCAAATATTGCTTTATGAGAGTTGAAGTATAGGTATATATGTGCTGTATTATTGGTTTAAATGCAGATGCAAAACTTTACTCCTTTCCATGTAATCTCATTTAAATTTTTCAATTTAGCAGATGCTTGACTTCAAAGTAAAATGGTATTGTAGAAAATTCACCTCACCGTTCCTTAAGATGCACTAAACTCCCTACAGCAATGTAGCACACATATACTGTACATATACTGTTATTAGAATTATAATAAAAAATTTCTAATTAAACTAAAATTTGTTTATGACATGGACAAACCTGTTCTTCCATGTTTCAGCAGAACCATTTGTATAAATTGTTATGTCAGTATAATAAACAATTGTAAATAATCTCCTGCAAAGTTTTATTCCAGACAATAAAATAAAAAGCTGAACATAAGGAGCATCCCAACAAAAAAAATATGTAAATGATGGCACCCGGCAAGCTGATGTAAATACTTTAAACACGGTGTAAATTTAAATGTACAATAGCGCTGAAAAGAAACATCGCTTTAATGTCTATTATTTGAAAGGAGTTTCACTTTCTGCTGGTGTGAAACATGCACCTTTTAAAATCCTGCTTGACTTTTGGCACAAAGGCAGACATTTATATTGAAATGACTGCATAGTCTTTACTTGCTGCCTTCCTGACTTCCGCTTTTCATGACGATAAGCGTGCAGGCCTCGCCTTTTCCTCGCCGAGGCCTCTTTGCGGAAGACCTGAAAGCGTGTGATGAAAAGGAAGAACTACCCTCAGCTCATTTCTGGGTTTAACCGCCCTTGCTTACCTTCTGCTTCATCTTGGCTAAAAAAAGCCAAATAATTGGGTGTTCTTAACAAGAATCTTCATGGGAGGGTTTGCTTCGAGCGGTAGCAGTTAAGGGGTTGCTTCCTCCTGCTATTCCCACAAGGCCAGCACATGAATATAACCAGATGAAATGCAAACATTGTTAGTTTTATCAGAGGGGTGCTTACCTAGTTGGCACCATTCATGCTATCAACATTTAACAGCAGGGCTGTGCAGCGGGTAGCTCTGTGGCCCAACACCACCTGGGTTGGTCAGGTGCATGTTGGAATCCGGTTAAGCCTGTGAGGGATTTGTATGCTTGCGTAGGCTCTGCCGGGCACTTCGGTTTCCTCCAAGTCCAAACCAAAGATGTGATATTTATAGAAATACTGTGCTGCAAGTTAACATTGGCACACTCCCTGCATGCAGATGCACACACAATGCAGCGTCAAGGTTATATCTTGCCGAATGCTCTTGTGACTAAAAATCCTGTGTTAACTGTAAGTTTAACTCAATTTTTTTTTAAAGCTATTACAAATCAAATTAAAACCTATTACAAACAATCAGATTTATTACAGTGGCATTTGCCTTAGTATAATTTGCCAATAAAAAGTTTTATTTTCAGTGTTACACCCATAATGTAGGGTTAATTCATCACAGCTTTTTTAGAAACTGCAGTTCTAATATGATGACCGCACCACCTCAGTTGCACTATGTTTGAAAAGGGCGTGCTATCATGTTTTACATTTCTGAGCATTTACTTGAGCGTGATAGCTGTCTGTTTGGCTGCGGGTGCAGAGGTCCTGGCATGGTGTTGCATGCTGTAGAACAAAGAACTTTGTGTATTATACTCGGCGACTGTTATCGCAAAATCCCCTCCCCGCCCTGCCACCACCAACAGCACCAGAGTAAGACAGAAAACTGACACTCTGGTCACAAGCCAACTATCTGCATCAGTTTTGATAAAGAGGAGGTCCTGCTCTTTCTTTGCTCAGCGGATTTTATTCATTGTATGTGGGTATAAATACCTCCCTTCTTGTTAATCCCTAGAATTAAGATACCCCACTCAGCATCGATTAAAACCACAGCAAACTGCTCCCATAGCCAGAATAGTTCTTGCAGTCTGTGACGGGCTGTTTTAGAAGTCAGTAATACATTTAATAATTCCTAAATGCGCAAATCTAAATCAATAATACAAACCTTTCAGGAGGAGGCATCTATTTTGGCCTTAAATCCTAGGATGTCTATATCGGTGTGAGATGAAGTGTGATAAAACCCAGGCGTCATTTTGGACAGGAAGGGTGTTAAGAGGCAGCAAAAATTTCAGCAGAAATTCATCTGCTGCAGCGGAGTCGCTTTCTATGATGAAAAGGAAACTGAATGTGGAACACAGCCTCTACCAGCATGGCCCAGGTGTGTGGAGGCACTGTCATCATGCAGAGATAAAATGGTGTTAAAATGGACATTTTTAAAAGTTTTTTAAATTAAGAATGCATGTCTATTATAAAATGTAACCCCACATTTTAAATGTAATTCTAAATAGTCTAGTTTTGGTGCATTTCATCATGTTTACTAGTACACTTGCATATAAACTGTCAAACCTTAACTCAGCTTTTTTATAAGGGAAATTTGGCGCTGTCAACGTTTTACATTGCATGGAAAGTTATCTATTGTCTGTTTTCCCGCAAGTAACCAAGGCCCAAATATTTTGCAAGCTGTAAAAAATCGAGTTTAATTTCTGACAGGATTCAATACATTTATTTATGGAACTTGCTGATGAAATATTTTCATTGTACTGTGAGAAAATTTCCAAGCGCCGTGTTGTGAGTCCCAGTGCATAGATTAACAACAAAAAAAAGGTGTAAAGTGTAACTTCATACAGAAATATGTAGATATTTGCAGTTGCCACATCAGCTCTTACACCCTCAAAATGGATGCATGTCAACTCAAATTCAGAAGTTTTGGAAAAAAAGCATGTAGTTGTTTTTCACTACATTCAGTTTTCTTCTAAAACAAGACTCTTTTAAAATATGAAATGGTTTTTTCAAGGAAATGCTGCCCAATGTTCCAAATACAATTTGTACCCACAACAAGAGAGTCACTTAAAGTGTCTTTACCCTCAATTTTAAATGTAAAGTAAATAAAAGTGACTTGAGAGAGACATGCAGGTACTATTCGCTGTGCAAAAAAACAAGTTTGTGAAAAAGGACAACTGAAGAAAATAAAGTAAGTCAATAAGTAAAAGTTTGTATCTTGGGCAACACACAGCACCTGGGCTTTTCAGGCTTGGGTTCAATCCCAGCTCAGTCTGTATTAATTTTGCATGTTCTCTCTGTGTCTTGAGTGGGTTTCCTCACATAGTCCAAACGTATGTGTTTAAGGTTATTTGGTCACTCCAAGTTGCCTGTAGTGAGTGTATGTGGCCACGCTACATTAGAATAGCAACCCAGCCAGAGTTTCTCCCAACTGTGGCCACAAAGCTAGAAGCATGGAGTTGTCTAGGATGGGTTTGTATGATGTTTTGGTGCGCCTGACACAGCTCAGCTCGGTCATAAGAAGGGGGGGGGGGACATACTTTTGGCCATGTAGCATAAGTGTAATTCCTTGCTAACTCCCATTTAAACCTAAACTTCATGATAAGAAGAAGCTGGTGAGGAAGAGAGATTGAAAGCGCCACCCAAGGCCACAGTTCTGAAATTGTTAGACACTTGTTTGTCTTGGTTCTGCCTTTTCCATAAAGTGTGTTGTCAAATTCACCATGCAGAAGTGAGAGAAAAGCAGGTGCTTGAAATTCCGAAACAGCGTTGAGCAGGAGTCTAGTGTGATTCTTGGGAGAGGGAGGTCAGAAAAGTGTCTCAAAGGTGCCCAGAGTGAGGAAGATTGCTGAGTACACAATTGTGGATGATGTGCCTCTCCTCCACCTCCCTAACTAATTCAAGTGGAAGACCGGCCCTCGATGAGAGAAGCACTGGTTAAGACCAGGAAGCAACAGCCAGTTCCCTTGTAGTTGGTTTAGGTGTCTCCTGAAGATGACCCAGAAGCTTTACTTCTTCAAATATACTTCTGATGTTTTGAGGGCCAGAAGGGAACTGGGCCCACTGGAAGACCTCCTAGTTCACAAGGGGAAGCTTTTGAGGGAGGAGCCAGATTTGGTCAGAGGGGGCCGAGGGGGAAAACGTCTGCAATGAAGATGTTGCTCAATCTTTTGGCCTTTGCCCAGCAGCTGCAATTACACTGCACCCCTGACTAAGAGAGTCCAGCTGGCAGCTGTGGAAGACTCAGGATTGCCCCACATCGCCCAGTTCCCAGCCTTTCTATCCCATCCCGTTGCAGTTCTCTGCTCTTCCATCCCCAGTCCAACCTCATCCCAGAGCTCCATCTTCTGGAAGGTAGCAACCCTCTCACTCTTGGGTTCTCCTCTCTCCTCTGGTCTGCTCTTGTACTGGTCCCTGACAAATTCTGCAGCTGGCCGGGAACAAATGAGCAGAGGTTACCCAGCAACAGAAGTGGCAGTTATTTCACCAACTATGGGCTTTCACAGACAAGCAAACATATACGGAGTTCTAGTGGAAGTCAAAGAAGGTTACCCCTGGTTTTACTGAACTCTGGTTCTGGGAAATCCATGGTTCAGCAGTACCTGGTTCTGTCACAGACATTGTGGTGTCATGACATTTTGAAGGCATCACCAATTAATCTGAAACACATGTCTTTGAACTATGGGAGGAAACCCATGCAGATATGGGCAGACTCCCACACAGGCTTAGCTGGAGCTGAACCCACACCCTCACAGCCCAGTCATAGAGGAACAGCAGCTTTACCCTCAAATGTGCCTCTCAGAATAACACAGAACAAAAACTTAAAAGCCAGGAAGAAGTTAACCCAGTTCCCATAAAATGAGCATGACAAACCATTAGAATAAACATCTACAGGAAGCAGACAAAATATTTTGTAAACTTATATGTCAGTTACATATATGCACAGAGACGATGATAACTTCAAAATGATGATTTTAAATAGTATTTAAATAGTACCATTCACATGCATGACGATAGCAAAAATACTTTATTTTGGTCTATACTTTTTGTCATGAGGAACAACAAGTGTGTGTGTGTGTGTGTTAGGGACCAGAAAACAAAAGCTTTTATGAAGTATTAGTTAATCTGATTTTAAAAGATGCTCACCCATTCTCAACAGTTGAGGATACGGAGTTTAGCAAGTTTGTAAGTGAACTGGAAAAGACAAAAGTGCAAAAGGAAATGGCAATGAAACAGAAAAAACTGTCCACACCTTCATCAACTGCCCCTGAGATTTTTGTGCTGTCCGTGAGCATATTTTTGTTTTCCAAACTTAAAAAAAAAAATCAGCCCCCAAACAGTCAAACAAATATCAAGCCAGAATAAAAATCTTTAAAGTTTTCATTTCGTGTTTGCTGCACAAACACAGTGAATTTATTACTGTGATTTTGTTAGCAACATCATGTTTACCACAAGTTAATGAACTTTTTTGGACACAGTCGTGCAGGAAGGCTAGCTGCTTCTGAAAGTATTGTTTCTGTCTCACTGACATCTGCTGAAGGAGGACTCTTCTCGCCTCCAAGGAGGGGCTTCAACACAGGTGACAAAGCAACTAGGTGTGCTATGCTTCCTGTGCCGAGGCCCAATTTGCCTCAAATATTTCTGTGTCAAAAGAAGAACGCTAAACCCGGTCATCCTTGGAGAACAAAGATGAGGTACCAGTCATCAGCAGCAGATGAAGAATTTCTTCTCACTGCCATTTCTTGCCACCACAAAGCATCAGTTTGCTTTTTGTTACCAGTGTGTCATGGTGCCACCGTATTTCTTCGCTCTGTAAACTCTGTACTTGCCCCTCTGTACACCATAAACCCTGTTGTTGGGCCTACCCTTCTGTGAACCCTGTTGCTGAACCTACTCTCCAGCGAACCCTGCTGACCTGTCTTTTGCATATTGTCAGACAAGGTTACAGCCAGACCATGTTGTTTCAGTTTGTTACAGTACTCTTGCTCAGACCTGTATGGACCTGCCTTTCTGTTTATTTCAGAGTGCTGTTGTCTGCTTCCAAGGTATTCCTGTGGTGACCCTGTTGATCTGTCCTGTAGTAGCCCAGCTGACCAATAGGGCCATGCCTTCTGTCTGTTTCCGGGGCTGCTTCTGTTCTGGTTCTGGGTACTCCTTGGGTATTTAAGCCTTATGTGCTGTACCTGTGCTTTCCCAGGTTGTCGTCATGTTGTTTTGTCACTTTACCGCCTTGCTGTCCAGTCTTGTCACCTCTCCTCCCATATCTGCTTTGTAAGTCCCGTCTTCTGATTTGTGCTTTGTCAGATTTGCGACCGCATCTCTGAGCTTGTTTTCCAGTCTAGTTTTGTGAGCCACTGTTTATTGTGGAGCCGACTCCACAGTTTCTGATCCAGTTCTGTGCACCGGCTCCCGAGTTTTAATTTCAGATCCAGTTCCGTTTAGCCTATTTGCTCGACCCGTTCTGTGTATTGACTCCAGAGTCTTGATTTCTGATCCAGTCCTGTGCAGCCTGTGTCCTAGACCAGTTCTGTGTATTGATCTTCAAGTCCATGTATTGACCCATCGAGCCTGATTCTTGATCCAGTTCTGTTTAGTCTGTCTTCTGGATTGGTTCTGTAACCCTGTTTTTCTTGACCTGTTTTGCCTTTTGAATTGCACTTCCCTGTAATAAACTACCCTGACTTCCTTTAGTCTGCAAATGGGCCCTGACTTAAAACCCTAGCACCACGATCTGTGACACGGTGTCTTGTCTCAATTTTACATCCCAAATATTTAAAAAGTTGACTAAACAAAAGCTAAGGCCACATTAAGCCTAAAAAGGATAATTATTCTGCATTTTTGTCCACGGTTATGTCAGGTCGCACTGACGGGGACGTAGGGACAATTGGGGACAGAATTGATGTGGATTTAAAGTTAAAAGTCCACTAGGGGGCGCGATGATACTTTTTTTAAGGAGTGGAAAGAGCGTTTGGTGGCTGCAGCAGCAGAGCAAACTTTGTTCAAGAACTAAAATGACTTTTTATGAATAGTAAGATATAGAATGACACTATGAATATCTTAATACATGCCAAGTCATTTGTTGGCTTGTCTAAATATTATTTGTGCATGTCCGACTGTATGAATGCAGTGGATTTATATCCATCTTTAGCTTTGCAGTTATGGCCTGCACGTAAAAAAGCTTCATATGGAGTTAAATGTAGCAAAAAACGTCGGTGAAATAAATGATTTCATTGTTATTTTGGGACACATATAGCTGTCAGACGCCCCCCCCCCCACCCTTCCCTCTCCGTGATCAGCATAAAACTGCATTCGAGATGGAGATAAAATAAAGAGCAAAGGGGCGCAGGAAGTTAACGCAAAACAAGGAAAAGCGGGAACCATGGAAACGAAACCTTCGTGATCCACGGGAAGCCGAAATAACATTTTTATTGCGCGCGCACACACACACACACAGCAGAGTCTGCAAGATCCCTGCTTTTGGCCTAAAGGCGATGTCTTGGGAGGAATTAAGCGTTCAAAGCGGTGCATGGAAAAAGCCAAGAAATGATGCTCAATCTGCCGCGCTAAATGGTGTCGATTTGCCACGAAAGGGCGACAGAACCGCGTCTCCGCCCACGGACTGCGCGGCACTTGGGCAGGACAGCTTCTTATTTTCGGGCAGCCCGCGGGCTCCATCCGATCACAGCCCGCTGTAAATAATAAACGCCAGCATCGTTTTGCTCCTCCGATGGTCGTCAGCACCACCGTGCCATCCCCGTCCCCGTCCGTCTGCTCTGCGATGAGCACCACCTTCCTCCTCCTCCTCCTCCTCCTCCTCCCCATCATCTGCGGCAGCTGCGCGTTGCGCTGCGCGACTCGGGCTCTTTAAATTCGCGCCCATTTATGAGGCACCGGCTACAAACATGCAGTTAGGCAATTCCGAGCTGGGCTTGTGATTCACACACACGCTCTCCCCGATGTGGAAGCCTGCGATCGGCGTGTAATCGACGCGACCATGGGATTCCTCCACCAGCTGCACCTTTTGCTGTGGAAGAATGCGTCTCTGAAGCGCCGAGGGCCGGTAGGCGAGCGTGTGTTTGTTGCGCGATCGCATCCGATGGTGGTCCTTTGCCGCGACGCGTGTGTGTGCGTGTGTTTGCGGGGGCCTGGACGGGGCTGGACTGTGGCTCTCCGAGAGGACGGTGCTGGTGAAGCGGGGCTCATCCCCCGGCTGCTGCATAGCTTCCCCCCGCGCCCGAAAGGATCCGCTTTTACGGCGATCGCTTTGTTTATCTGTTAAAATACACCCCCCCCCACGTTGTTGTGTTGCTTTCATGTCTGTTTTTTAACCACAGCCCCCCCATCGCGAATTGTGCTCTATTTAAAATCCGCAAGTATTCGTTTCCTCAACGAGCGGCGGAACAGATCGTTCAAGCCGTTCGTATCGTCGCCGAAAAACAGCGGCGTAAACAACAGGTTTGTGTCGCCGGGGCTCGGGCTGCGTTCGGCTTTCGGGAGGGCAGGCAGTGCCGTCACGCCGCTCCCCGTGGGGTTCACTTGTTTTCTTTTCTTTTATTTGTATGGACTTTCATTTTTTTTTTTTTGCCCCGATTTCGGAAACTTTGAGCAAAGCAGCCGGAATGACAGCAGCGCTGTGAAGCTATTGTATTTCGCATGTTTATATCTCCCCCCCACCCTTGAAGAATAACAATAGTTAAAATGCATTCCATGATTTTTAAGAAAGCCAACACACAGCTCTCCAGTCCATAGAAATATTTATAAATATTCCCTTATTGTACTTAGATGTGCAGCAAGGCTTCTCCTCTCAAATAATCTGAAGTCCTTCCAGAAGCGTGCAGCGGTACATGGCAGTATGTGGCTGTGCTGCTTTTGGATACGCAGGAGATGGTGAGTTGTCTGTTGGTATTCGTTCCCCTCAAAGTGAGCCGGGATGGGACAAGGAGTGGACACGATTGGCTTCCATCTGGAAGTTCTGACTCATTTCTTGGATCCTTGCTTCTTGAGCAATGTCAGTGTCTTGGGAGAGTCTCGAAGGTTAAGTGGTTAAGCGGATACTTATTTTGGCCCGCAATATTGTCATTTCTAGGCCCGGCTGACGCGAGACGCAGTTGGAACCTCAAGGTTGCTGACTCGAGAATCGAAATTGGTCCTGTAGTTATTAAAGAGTAAAAAATAAACTGAAGTTGCTGGGTCAAACCCCACTCCTGCTGTAGTACCCTTGAGTAAGGCCTTTACCCACAATTGATGCAGTAACAGTATCCTGTTTTATAAAGTTGATCAAACTCTGCGCAATTCCTTGGACAAATGTTTCACCTAAATGTAATATAAAAGCTAAATATTGTTTGCTACTTTGGAGAAGAGCTTCAACTACATTAATAACGACAATAATAAGAACAATATGTGGATTAAAAATCGGATCAGACGTATTTCCATAACCAGTATGGGAGCACGGCGTGCGATGCTGTTAAAAATGAACAAACATTTTTTCGAAGAAATGCAAGCAGCGGCTTTATTGCCAGCATTTTGCTACATTGTTGAGATGTACATGGGCGCACTGCTTGCTAGAGGACCTTCGTGTGGACTCGTGCCTTAAAAGTGTCGTAAAGCTCCTCGATATTTTTCCGAGTCTGCGGCCGTGACGCTGGTGCGGTTTCTCCTGGCTGTTTTGACATGACTCAGCCCTTTTAAAAGCTCTCTACGCTTAAAGAAGTGGAATATGCTGGCCTCATCATCTTTAATCTTTTCCTATTTCATTAAATATGAAAAAAGAGACACAGCCACAAGTGAGCGAGAACGACGTTCGGCTCATTTGTTGGCTAATAAGCTCAGAGTTGGGTCCGGGAAGATGTCCGTGCCACAGTCGAGTTGGAATGGGTCGACTGCAGCCTCCTGCCATTGTGTTAATGATTCATCCTCAGTTTTACAAGCGTGACCTCACTCCCTTGGACGTTATTCTTTATTAACTGTTTTATTTAGCGTTCTCCTTTATCTAAGGCACTCCTCAATGCCAAGACAGCAACTTTTCACTGTTACTTATTTACAGAGCACGGTCTTCTTACTGTATTCATTCAGGTAAGCACCTTGCTCAAGGGAACTAGAGATGGAGTAGAATTGAAACCCAGGACCTTTGGATGCCATGACACCTACACTGTGAGCAAGTCCCATGTTGAGCTGTGAAAAATATTTAAACGGGAGGGGAGAAATGAATATTTCATTTTAGCCGAGTTTTCAGTCTTTTGATGGCATTTTTGTTTCCCTTCTGATTATTTTGAGTGCTTTTTGCATTACGATGGTCTTAAACAGGGTAGTAATGTTTGGTCTTATTTTTCTGAGGATTACTTGCCAACCTAGTACACTTCTGAGATGGGACTGAAGGGTTTTAAATGAGCTTTAATTTGTTTCGCACTGGAAGCTCAATATAATGCTTATTTGGCAGATTTTTACTACTTTTGTTTTCCGGTCCCTTCTGTGCGCTATTTTTGTCATGGCTGACCCTGCAGATCACCCGCAATGTAGACGCCAGGGACCCTGGAGGACAGGATTGCCACTCTAAAAATAGGAGCAATCGGTGACGTCACCCAGCGGGTTTATGTCGTTGGCCCGGTTCGGGGGGGAGAGTTATGGCTGCTCAGTCTGATGAATTCCAGGAAAGTGAGTGGTCAGCAATGGTCGGCCGGATCTTTGCATCCGTGGGTCCTGGAACGCAGCTGCTAAAGTAAAACTGACTAATGTGTTTGTTTAAACGCATCCAGTGTGCATGGCAGATGTTCACCTGGAGCAGCAGACAGGGCCTCGGATTAAAACGCCGCCTTTGCTCGTTTTCTCCTTGTTGCCGCGATAAACTTTTATTATTCAGCGTAGACGGAAAGCAGTGGGCACATATCAGTCTGTCTTCCTGGCAGAAATTTACGATGGCAGGGCATACAGCGTTAATGATTTATAAAGCCGGAGTGCTGGCATTGTACAGACCGGAGCAAAGGCAGAAGTCGGGCTTTATTTCAGGAGCCGCTGTGACACGCAATTCCACAGAGCACACAGCCATGAAAAATGGGAGCTTTAATTCCTTACTTATTTGATGCTTAGATTTGTACCCTTGTGTTGATCAAGGTTTATCCGTAAGGGAAGGAGGGACACTCTTGCAAGCATCCCGCTGGGCCCAAACTGTGTACATGGGGGAGAATTGGGCCACTCGTTACAGATTTATTAAAAAAGGGGAGTTTAAATTCTGGTTGAAATTTATTTATTTTTTTAATTCTATAATTTCAAAAGGTCAATGAGCACAAAAGAGGTTTACTGTAATGCAAAATCTAACAGCCCTCACTAACCCAGTCTTACAGCTGCAGCATAAGAGGAATTTCACTGCAGAAGCAGGCTGTTCTGCCCACACTGGATGGGCGTGGAGACGTTACATTTCTTTATTATGTCTGAATGTTTCTTATTAATCCATATGTACCCCATTGAAAACCTTAGATGCTGGCAGCATTGCACATTTTGCTGCACCTCAGGTGGCCGTGAGCTCCATCACTGCATACAAGTCTATTTTTCCTTATTTACTTGACAGATGTATGCAAACTTCGGGAATATTTTATGCTGTAAATAACCTTTGCTGTTCTCATTTTATTGAAATTTATGAATGGACTTAATGGATTTGAATTGATTAGCATTGGCTTTGTCCTGCTCAAGAAGGCACATGAGAGATGGACTTAGGGTTGCCATGTCATCATGTGCCCTTCTTTCCTCCTGAGGGCCCTAACCCCACCACCATGCTCACCGACATACACAATGTTCGGTTGAAGCGGTGCCGCTCGTGTCACCCGCGTTACAACAGCCTTCTTGCAGTGAAGCCTTTAGTCGGGTGCTTTGCTGATGGTTGCCATGGCAATAGTCATGCCGTTTCTCTTTTTAAACCCACGGCCAGTTTTGTTATTCACGGGTCAAGTCCTTTTAGCCCAACTGTGCAGTGATTGTCAGTTCTTTAAGGTACAGCATGCAAGCGTATTCCTGCCAGAGGTGAGCGGCCCTGTGGCCATGGTGGTGACCGCTGTAGGATGTCATGTTGGAGAGAGACAGCAGTTGACTGACCTGATTCTCCCTGATGTCCTCAGCTCACTGTCTCATGGGCATCTGGGTCAGGGTATCTGGGTATCTGTGGGGCTTGAGGAGTGGATCAGAACCATACATCTAACACTTAGACAGGACCTTGCCGTCCGAATTAAATGTTAGTTTCAGTTGGTGTGAAAGGTGAAAGGTCAACATCTGGTCCAGGGCCAAGCTGCCTTTTGTTTTTGTGATCTCACAAGTGTGAATGGAGTGTTTTGGGGGGGGGGGGTTTCCACTGCCTTCCATCCAGTGTGCATCAAAATGTTATAAACTGCCAACAGTGATTTTCCCATTTATATGGTGGTCTTATTCTTGCTAGATCAGTTTAGGCCTTGATCAAGGCTCTTGTTGTGGTAGTGGGATTCAAACCTGTGTCTTTTCCAGGACAGAAACAATAACTACTGCTCCGTTGGCTGCCCCTTTTGACATGAAACATCAAAAACTCTGTGCTTTTTTAGGACTTATCCTCTAAATCTTTAATATTGTTCTTCAGATATCATTCATAAAATCTTGGGAGGAGGCTATGGATTTCAGCCACAGCCACTGTTACAGCTATTTATCTTATTGATGATGTCATTTACAATAATTCCACTGATATTATTCATAAACATTCAACTATGTCATCTTACTGTATTTGCCTTAGAATGTGTTTGTTTTAAAATCATCAATTGCTCTGTGTATAATAAAATGTTCTATTTTAATGACTGACATAATTAAAAGCAGATTCATTATTGTCCTTTGGTAGTCTTTTAAAATACTGTATGGCAGTACATGATTATTTTTCTCAACAAATTGGTGTTTTATGGAAGTGTCTTGCACAAATTTATGTCTCCATTTTATACTTTGCCTGATGGTTCTAAATTGCCTGTGGCAGTCTGGGATTTTCATTCATTTGAATTTACCACTTAAAGGAGGGTTGGTGTCATTCTGTTCTGTTCTGTTCATCAAGACCTTGTCATTCACTGTCAGCAACTGTTGACATTTTCCAAGCTGGTGTCCATGGCTAAACCAAGAAACATGGGTCACAAGGCTGAGCAGGGGTACACTGTGGACAAGAATGTCGGCCCATAGGTAACAGCTCCCACACGGCAGGCAGTAGAGCTACCAGTCCAACTAAAATGCATCTTTGGACTGCGAAAAGGAAACCATCTAGTCATGGGGATAGTGTGTGAGCTCTACACATGCTCAGCTAGAGTTGAACCTATGGGTAAGTAGCCCAGGAGCTGTGAGGCACCAGTGCTACTTGCTCTGCCACTGCATGGAAAAAGTTTGTACTATGGGTAAACTTGCTAATAATTTGATGTATAAAAGAAAGCATCACCCAAGTTTGTTTGTGTTTTTTTTTTTTTTTTTTTTTTTGCACTGATTTAAATTCAGAAAAGATCCAATGCTTTATTTTTAATATTTAGTTTATTTTTCTAGACATTGAAGTCCATCTTATCCCAGGTTTTGTAAATTACTAGACTCACTCTGGAAGGGATGAAATCAGTTTAGTGTGCAACACTAAATGTTGCCACATATTACAAACAGTGTGCACAAAAGGGCCTTCCAATGAAATGACAGAAAAGATATATAATGTACAAGCAAGAAAATAAATATCAGTCATACTCAAAATTACACAAACAGCCAGAATCCAGTGTACTATGACTGTTGGCATATGTGAGTAGTAAAGCTAAATTATTTATAAAATGCAGAAATATGCAAACACATAAGGTTATTTGTTTGGGTCCTTAAACAGATTGTTGTGCTATTTTTTTATTAAAATGTGATGCTGCATTCTTCTTTTAATGTTAACTGTCTTTTACTATGAAGCAGGGCGATTAGTCAAACAAATAAAACAGCACACATTTTTTGTACCTGACTCAAGGATATTTTAATTTGATCATTTAATTTTATGATAGAAAATTTGATTTGTTGTCATAATTCAGAAATAGTTTAAGAACTTTTTTTAAGATGGTTTAGCTCAGTGGTTTGAGGTGTTTAACGCAACCGTGTGTGCACGTGCGCGCTTCGTCTGTTAACCTTCTTTCTCTAAGATGAAACGTCAGTCATCTGTTAGTTTCACATCTTATAAAGCTGTCGTTTGTGCTGTAAATAGTTTGCGACAAACATTATAAGTGAAATAACACTCAGAAGCAGAGGACTCCTGGAAATGGCATCAGGGTCATTGGCTTTCCGTGAAGTCGATCACATGCAAATTGTGCTATTTTCTTAATGGGACATTTTTAGTAATTTTTCAGCATTTTCCCCTGAACCATCTATTTTATTTAGAGCTACAGTAGAGTGGAAATTGTAGTTACAGGCTGGAAATTTTGAGTGTGCTGTTTACCCTGCATTTATACGGTAAAAATGTGTAAATTGTCGATTATCTGAGATTGCAAATCACCCTAAATAAAGGCATCACTTTTCCTAAAAATTTTACAAGTAATGAACTTTATCAGGTTCGTTGTATTTGTATTTTGTTGCATATTAATGTAATAAATTTGTACTTTTTTTTTTTTAACTCCCTGTACCATTTTGTTCTGATAAATTATAGAGAGGTTAAAACTGTTACATCTCAAGCTGTCTCAAAATAATCCTTGTTGACTCTGTGCTGGACACTGCTGGGTCCTTCTGTCTTGTTCTGTTCTGCTTGTATCCTGGTTTTGGATCAGATTTTGCCTCTGCTTCTTGTTTTGGATCTCCCCTAGAAAGTGCAGTACAAATAATTCACATTTCAAGAGCCCAGAGTTCATAAAAAGGCTCTTTTGGGAATGTTATTCTTTGACTAAAAAATGAAAAATAGTCCTCTGATGCTGCACTGTGATCCTTGGGGAGGGGTGGGGGGAAGGAAAAAAACAACAACATGGAAACACACAGGTAGCTTATTGTCTAACACTGCTGGGGGAAAAATATGAAAAATTGAAGGGGACAACAAAAACTGTCAAAGCAGCCATCTATTGGATGTATTTTTTTAATAACTACAAACTGCGTATCCAGTAAGACAAAATATAAAAAGGGGGAGGGCATTCTTCTGTTATAAAGGATCTATTTTGGCAGGATGAAGTTCTGTATAGTTTCATTGTTAGTGTGAGTATTTTTTTTTTTTATGTAACTGAATATTTTGTCTTTTTGTGTCTCATTAATTTTCCCGGCAAATACCATGTTGTAGTGTTTGGTTCAAGAAATTGGTTTGAATTGTTATTCATAAATGTACAGATATACAGCAAATGCATAAGGAAAACATTACATTCCCCCCCCCCCGTGCAGAGGTGACAGTAGTGTGGTCATGTCTGCAGTTGCTGTGCTACCATAGTGATCTGCATGACTTTTTATGAGCATACAAGTTGTACACTTTCTTATCAGCACTTTTGCTGGATGTTGCTTTTTGTTTTAACACTCTGCCAAATATCACATTTTCATTTACAGCCAAAATTTTCAGTCTCTGTGGTCCATATATGTATACCAGATGTTGCAAAATTCTGATCAGGGCAAGCTTGTAGATGTCATGTGTTGACCTTCATAATCAGGTCATATTTAATGCAGTGCTGAAATATGAGATGCTTACAGCTCTAATATGCTTTACTGAAGCATACGCACTTTAGATTATAATTGCTCCTTGTCTTTAAGGTAAATGCCAGATACTTGTGAAACTGTGGCTCAGGATGTGGATGTCTCCTCTCCGAGACGAAGGTTGGTCTGCAGGAATACGTGGTTTGAGAAGGTGGAAATGCACTTTAGACTCATGGACGGGAGTGCTGTGGATAAAACCTGGGTCAAAAGTGTTGTTCATATTCATCATGTTGGTGTCCTCTGGATTCATGGAGGTCCAAGTATTTTGAAGGTTTCTGCAAGAGTTTTCGAATTTTAAAAGGTAGTCATATTTAACCAAGGTGTCGAATACAGTCTTCAGGATATGAACAAGTTCATTTGAGTCAGCTATGGTCTAAAATAAAATCATGATTTGGTTGGAGATCTCTTTATTGATGTCTGAAATGATAATGGATAATTAACCTGTCTGGATGAAAACCAATTGGTGATCTGTATTAAGTCTCAAGTTTTTGCCCAATAAATAGTTACCCTGTACATCAAGACCTTGCGCTTTGTTCTTTTCCTTGGTGTTTCTATTTGTGTTCCCCCACCCTGCCAAAAAAAAAAAAAAACCACATGAGTCACAGTGTAGTTGGAGGCATGGCGAGGGATGATGTAGGGTACAGGCCGGGTGCATTATTTGGGTAGTTGACTTTTATTTCCATAGAATATTCAAATTATGCAAAAGCGCATTGTGTGGACCTGCTTGTCTGGAGAGCATCATCCTGACCACCATTGCATGGTTCCTATATGCAAGCAGGACCGTAGCTTTATGAATTGTTGACTTTTAGACTCCCCGGCACCTGTGATAACTTATGCATTTTCATATTAAGTTTGACTGGCAAAAAAAGATAAATGTTCAGAAACAACCAATGAATGTAGGCCCTCAAATCCTTTTGTGCCTATGAGGAGATGATTAAATTAAGCCCCTTGCGCCCGACCCCCTGCATGTACAGCCGTAGGGGGTGGTCTGTGCTAGAGCCCCGGACAAAATGTTGAATTATTGAGAGACTCCGTCGTTCCAGCGAATGGCTGCATGGGTGAAGGAGTGCATGAAATATACATGACAAAGAACATGAAGATGGGGTAGGTTGAGCAGTAGGCTGAGACTGGCTGGGGCAAAGGGACCAAATGTTGAAAGTATTGCTGAAAGAAAAAAAATGTGAAAGCCTTGGATGGCTGAATCAAACCTGAAAAGCAGGGAGGGAAAATTGGAAGGGAACATAATAGCCTAAGTGTGTCAGACGGATATTGTGCAGCGCTCTGATGTGAGGAACTCCAAATCAAAGTGGACCCCTGGTAAATGGAAGAAATGGAGTAAAGGAAGAGGGTTTGGGCAGGAGATGGGAGATGGTGGGGGTAGTGTGTCAAAAATAACAAGGGTAGCAAGAGGGGGAGCAGGAAGGGTGCTCCTGGTGAGGAGGAATACACCTCCCCACATTTTAATGTTACTTCATAGTTCTTATCAAGGAAGAGAGGAAGGCCTAGGAGGAGATTTATGGATATGGTGAAGGAGGCCATGCAGGTGGTGGGTGTGACGGAGAAAGATGCAGGGGACAGGAAGAAGTGGAAACAATTGATCCGCTGTGGCGACCCCTAACGGGAGCAGCCGAAAGATGAAGAAGAGTTCTTATCAAGGATTTGACTCCACTTGATGTTCATGATGTTTGACTGAAGGCCTTAGTAAGAGATCATCTGCCTTCAATGATAATGGGAGTCATTAGAATGCATGTTAAAAAGCCATTAAGAGAGCTGAACAGGGTAGGGGAGGCAAAGGAGGTGGGGCCCTGACCTAGTATTTGCATTGCTCCATCACAGCTTCCACATTGAGATCATGGCCAAAAATGCAGAGCTGTCCCCACTGGGAGTCCTGGCTGATGCATCTCCAACGACATTTTTTGTCATCTCAGACTTGCTTGACATTAGGGTGTCTGAGCGTGGAGCACATGCTGGCCATTAACCTCACCCCCTGGGAATCGCTGGACAAGTTCCTCCTGGAAGCGGCTGCTTGAGCACAAAGCGATAAAACATCCATTAATCACACAGGAGGCCTGGATTCCAATCAGTCAATGGCTGACTTTTTGCATTAAATCAAGCATGGCTTTCATATTTGTCTGTTCGGTAGGAAGTGCCAAAGGTACACGCGTGCAGCTTGAAGGTTGCCGGTTCAATCCCCTCTCCCTGCTCCTGTGGCAGTACTTCTTGAGAAAGGTTCTTATTCCAAACTGCAACATTAAAATACGTGTGTGTGTAAGAGAGAATTTCTAAAAGCAAAATTATTATTGCAATTAAAAAATCCAGGATTTGAAAAGATCCTGTTGTGCAGTGGTGGTTGAAGCCACTGCTTTGTACTCAAAACTCCTGCCATAGGTTCGAATCCCATCTCCTGCTATAGTACATTTAAGCAAGGTGCATAAATGGCATTGTAAGTCACTTTGAATAAAACTGTCGAATTGTAATTTTAGATTATAAACATCATAAAAATCTAAAATTATTCCTTGAGAAAGTTAGCCAGGATTGTTGGTGTGGAATGGCTACTTGTGTAGTTAAGGATCTGCTGTGGTGGCCAAAGGACTACAGGTCCTGGTTCTTGAGAGGACTTTGCTGTTGTACCATTGAACACAGAAGTGAAATTGAATGCTTTCAGTGGATCAATTGGAAGAGGCCATGGAATTGAAAGCTTTGAGTAAAAGCTTCAGCTGAGCTAAGTAGATCAGAGCGCAATAAACCACCATAAGCATGGACACCATCTAAAGTGCTGCTGCATGGCAACAGTGTGTGTGTCTGTAGTTACTGCCTTTCCTCTTCAGCCCTCTCGATGTGGATGGCTGCATCCCCAGACCTGCTGTGAAGAGCACCTGTTTGCTACAGCAGATCAGAAGTCAGCATGACCACCTGCACTGTCACACTGCATGTGCACACCTAGGATGGAGGGCTGGGGAAACAGTGGGGTCTAGGCTAATGTCAGAGTACCCTGCTTTGCCACTCCTATCTTCTATTTTCTTTGTGTTTGTGCATGCGAGCGTGTGTGTATGCGCATGCAGTTGCGCATGTGCTGTGTCTTTTATGTGAGTCATGCTGAGTGAAGGCAGATGACTACTGAACTTATTCAGCCAATGTGACTCTTCACGTGTTTTGTTTGATAAAATAAAAATAAAGGACCTTAGGTGTACATCGTGGCCAGAATGTGCTTCTGCAGAAGCCAGGATGATGTCACCCACATTTAAAACATCAGCAGAAATGTTCCTCTGCTTGCAAATGCATGGCTTGCATAGATCTTGGTTAGCTCATTTCTATGGAAACGGGGTCCTTAAAATAGAAGAATTGCCTTACTCTTAATCTCTTAAGCGATGGATATATTTTTAAATGTTATTAGTTTGGCTCTTTTAAATGACCATTTAAATGGGGGCACTCCCTTTTAACCTCAGAAGTGACACTTAATAAAATTATAAGGCCAGTTAAGTTGGCATTTTGCTTGACCATCTGACGTGAGCTGAAGGGTGAACAGCTGGTGCACACCTGACCTCATGAAGTCCTTGGCATTTTTGGGGTCGCTCTATGGTTGTGTTTTGGAGGTCGGTATTTCTGCTCGGAAGCTGTCAGCCATGACGGCCTTGACCCCCCTGAGAGCTGCTGTCACTGTTCTCAGATCACTGCAGCACCTTGTCTGCCACCCCCTTATTTATTTATTTATTTATTTTTACAATTTTTCCCCCCATTCTTTATTGCCTCCTTCACATATTCATCGATTTTGTTCAATTTGCCACACCTGGTCTGTATTTGCATTGTTTTGCATTGTTTAGATGCTTTTAGGGAAAAAGACTTCCCTGATGGACAGATTTAATTTTTTTTTTTTTTTTTAAGCACACATAGACATTTTTGCTTAAGTGCTAAACCTTAAAAAGGATCCCACGTGAGGCCTAAACTGGAAAGTTCTTCCGCCATCACGGTACTCAAAGCACCCTCAGAATCCAGCGTCCAACCGGCCCGGCATTCTCTGTAAGAACTCGGCAGTACATGCGATCGGCACCTTGGAGAGGATCTCGAAGCGCCTCATCTGGGAGATTACAAAACAGAATTATTCATCAAAGTCCAGTACGAACAAATTGCATAACAGGCCGAGATGCGGGAGATATCATTCAGACAGAAACACAGATGGCAGTGTGTTAACAGTAAAATGTTACCAATAGCATACATTTTAATTGCCTGTTGTTGGTGGCAAAAACTTCAAGTTGAGGGGGCCAAAAATTACCAGATGTTTAATTTGCATAGATTTTATTTATTTATTTATTTATTTATTTATTTATTTATTTCCTGTCATTGATGTTGTTAGAGGTTCCTTCAGTGTAACAGTCCTCCCTGTTCACAACTCTCATATTTTGGTCCTCTGCTTCAAAACACATTAAGTCACAAACTGCCAGCAAATTATTTGACTTGAAATTGTTTCTAAAAATAGAATCCTGGATCTGCAAAAGTAGAGCATTTACAATGGGTTCTCCTTGGGTGATTTTTTTTTTTTTTTTTGCCCAAGAGGTTTTGAGCATTAGAATTAATTTAACATCAAAATCTAAATGTAGAAACAAATAATTTCTCCCTTTGCTCCCTTTGCCTCGGTGCCATTGATTAAATAAAAATCCTTTATTAATTAATTCTTGTTAGTGTCTTAGATGCTTTTATCCAAAGCAAATGGCAAAGCCTTATAGTTCGACACTTCTTTGGTTAATAACCAAAGAAGTGGCCTTTTTTAATGGCCTTTTTTTTTTTTAGATTTGAACCACCAATGTTTTATTGTATTCTATTATTAATGGAGGAGTGTGGTGTACTCAGTAGTTCAGCTTTTATTCAGATTATATAGGTAATCTGCAACTTATTTAAATTTTACGATATGGATTGGCAAACTTGGGGTTATGGGAGTTTTGTAACTGCCATTGCCGCCTCCTCGCTGATATAAATAGGCTTCAATGTGTTGGTGCAGTCTATATACAAACAACATTGATTATTACAAAGATAAATGGTGCTTATTCTGTAAAAGCAGCAGGGAGATCTGCTGACTAAATGTAAACGTGCAAGTCAGTTGGCGTTTTACTGAAAGAGTTTATAAATGTGTACAAAATATATCTTGGGTCTGGGAGCGGGAAAGGAAAAAGGTAAACACACTTAAGATTAATAAAGATTTGTTCACATTTTGAAAGCTGTTGCCATTCACTAGAGAATAGGGCGGTTAATGGAAGGCGTGACAGATGGAAAAACTGAAAATGATTTGTATTCTGGAACATAAAAAGTTCAGTGAAATGCTATTTATTGCGGAGTTTTAGTGAAGCTGGCAGCAAAGGCTGAGACGCTGTCTGAAAATGTGGGTATTGCGGATCAATAAGGTTTGCGCCAGGGGTCTGGTTATGGAGCTGGAGCTGAAGCCTAATGTACACTCATCCCTAAGAAAGGGGGTCCTGCATTACAAAAAATCGACAGGGCGATATGAAAGCGGCTTGGTTCTTCTTGCAAGGACAGAGCAGGAGCTCTGATTGCCATCAGGCTTTATTGTGGATTTCCATTTGGTGGAGGGTGCTGGGGAGGGTATTCTTCTCACTAAGAGGGGTGTCATGGCAACCAGGTGTTTGTTTATTGGAACTGGTAGTATGTGTTGGGCGTATGAGCAGACGTTGCCGTGGAGATTTGCTATGTGTGTATGTGTATGATGCGTTATTTTGGGTTAAAGTAAACCTAATACTGGCTCATATTACAGGCCTTTGGCCCCCATATAGGCTTTGTTTCACTGGAGTGCCAAACTTGATTCACCAGGCCAGTGGCTGGACTAGCGGTAATGGCATTTTTGGTGTTCAAGCCTTTTTTATCCCATAACAATTGTGTATTTAAACCAAATTTTTTTTGTGCAGCCCATTGGTGCCAATGTGACTGTTTCTGGATCTAATGATGTGATCTTCAAATAATGTTGGGAAAACACATCTAGTGTAAATAATATAACCCTTAGCTAATTTTATGTATGGAACAACATATGTGTTTGAGAGTGTGTATATACATACTTTGATGAACCTACATTATATGCCAAATGTATATGTAGAGTAGAACAATGCAGGTAAAACAACCATTGTGGTCAATATTATAAAATATGCTGGTCTGCATTTCTTGCAATGTCTTTTTGATCCTTTAGTGAATTTTATTCCCCCTCCACCCAACTTTGTATCATTAAGACATTTTTTTTCCACTTAAGAATAATGGTAAGGTGACCCCCCCCCCCCATATAACTTTCCTCAGCTTAACAGGGGGAATTCGCAGAGCAAACTGGTCCTGTGAAGCAAGGCAAAGCTGTACTTTGGACTTTTAGCGTTTGCTGTAAAACATGCGACTCCCCTGTTGCCGCTAAAGTTCTAAGTTGGTGACGTTACTGCCCTGTGGAAATGACATCTTCACAACAGAGTGGCTGTAGAACTGGACTTTTTCCTTGTTGCCATGCAGCCAGGCCAGTTAAAGGCAAAATAATTTAAAAAAAAAACCAAAAGCGGTACTTAATATAAAGCGGTCAGATCAGTGTACCTATTTAATATGCAGGTATGGAACGTAAACTGCGCAGAAACTGCACAAGTTTAGAGGTTCAAAAGTCCGCTGGTGCATTTATTATCCGCATATAAATGTCTTTCTTAGTTTATTAACCATCAATGTTTGAAGAATAATATTAGGAGAGGCAGAACAGCAACTGATAAGTGCTACATGTACGTGACAAATCTGTTTGTCTTTCTGTGTCTTCGGGCCTTGTTTGCTCGTCCCTGTGTGTTCCGCTTCTTTGCTGGCTTGCTTATCTGTCCCTCTGTCATACCAAGTACTAAAAAATTACACAAGAGTGCACAAAAGCTTTCTCCGCTCAAAGGTGGTCGAAACGAAAAATGGCAAAATAACTTTCATTTTCCATTATGTCACTGAAATGGGGGAAGTGGAATGTGGTCTAGACACAAAGTAAGTATATTAGCTGTGTAGTCAAACCACTGCTTATTTTCACTATGGATGCCCCAGCACCACAGGGGTTTACAAAGACTGCAGTTTGAGCTTGCGACGGAGAACGAAGACCAGCAATTTGTGTGCGCACATTTCTCACGTTAGACAGGAAATTAAATAAATCTGCTCCGCGATCGGTGCTGCCGATCGTCTCTGGAAGTGTTCCACGGAGCTGCAGATACCGCATTTTCGAAAAGATGGGGCCGCTTTTGGCAAGCGGGCCGCTTCCCTAGTTTGTTTTGTAGAGTAATATTAATGTCAGCTTTCAAGAGGGTTCTAGACAGGGTTGACACAGGATTAACTGCACCATTAAGTCAAGGATGCTTCAGTATTATGAGTCAAATGTCTCTCCCCCCAATTCTCTTGAGTTTCCCAATAACCCCCCCCCCACCACACACACACACACACACACACACACACACACACACACACACACATACTCTCCCCCTGCCCCCTTTTTAATCTGTGTCCAGTAGGATTTTATGTTAATGTAGTCTATTTAACATCCTGCAGAACCTACTGGAACGGGCCAGCCACTGAAGCTCGGTAGCTGAGTGAATTTTAAGGATTCAGAACACAGCAGAGCTGACACCGAGGGCAAATAACTGCTCTTTGTGTATGTTTATGCAGTTGAGATTGTATTAAAATGAGTTTTCCTTTTCTCTGAACGGAGAACTCTAAAGGACCATTGGAGTTTTTGTTCTGCATAGAGACAGAGCTGCCGAGGAGAGAGATATGAGCACAATATAGGGTCTGTGTTCACACTTACCTTTCAGTGGATATCCTGCGAGGTGCGGTGTACCTGCTGACTTCCTGTTGTTGCGAATGAGGTTTTCAGCATTGTGTCTCTTGGCAAAAAAACAGACTTGTGTTGAGCTCTGAAGATGTATAATCCAGTGGTTAACTCTCTTTATATATTACTATATTTGCATTAATTTATTGAGCTGCCACCTAAATCAAAGTTTCTTCTGTACACTAAATAGCCAAAAGCCTGTGGACACCTGACTGTCATACCCATGTGCTTGTTGAACATCCCATTCCAAACCCATGGACATTAATATGGAGCCCCCCCCCTTCACTGCAATGACAGCCTCCATTCTTTTGGAAAGGCCTTCCATCAGATTTTGGGAATTTGTTCCCGTTCAGACACAAGAACATCAGTGAGGTTAGGTGAGAAGGCCTGGCTCACAGTTGGTGTTCTAGTTTATCCCAAAGGTGTTTGGTGGGTTTGAGGTCAGGAGTCTGTGCAGTCACTCAAGTTCCCCAACACCAACCTGGGCAAGCTATGTGCTTATGGAACTCGCTGTGCATATGGGGGGCGGGGAGTCATGTTGGGGCAGGAAAGGAGCTTCCCCAATCCGTGACCACAAAGCTGGAAGCACACAATTGTCTAGAATGTGTTTGTATGTGGCTGAAACATCTCACCTTGGTCAGTAGAAGGGGGGGGCACATGCTTTTGACCATACAGTATATTTGGTACTCTGTGCTAGGCTACTGAATTGGCCATAAAATGCAGGTTGGTAACTTTAACTGTCAGTTCAAGTTAAGTACTTTGATCAAAAATACAGTAGCAGGAGCAAGAATGTTAAAGTCTTTCAAAATCAAAGTGACAGTTCTAACCACAACACCACCTGCTGCACTGGTTTACATGCATATGTCATGGATCTTCACTGAAACTCCTAAAAATGACAACCACTGAAAATGTAAGTGGCCACAGAAACAGTCAGTGGCTGGAGATGCCGATGAACATGAATCCATTGGTTCTGTGCTACAGTTTGCAGATCCTCGCTTTGTTTTGTTTTCGAGTCTACCTCAAATGCTGCATACGGAAAATGACGGAATAACAGAGAAGTTGATGCGCGCCGAGGAAATGTAGTTCAGAGGAGCTGGAAGCAATGGGCAACCAGTCCCCTTTGCCCAAGCAGCCGATCAGTATAATAAAACCCTCCTAGCTGTTTCCAGCTGATCACCGTTCCTCTTAACTGTCTGCTGACTTCATTTTCTTTATTTGTGCTGCTGTCCCACCCTGCGCCTCCCATGTCATCCTTGCACCCCAAGCATCTCTCTGACTCTCTCGCTTTGACCCCAGACGCTTTGATCAGCTGTTGGTACCTCGCATAAGACCGAATTTCCTCTTCCCGTGTCTCTTTCGCTCCTTTTTGATCTTCCCTCAGACTCGGCATCTCCTTGTCGTGCTCTTCGCCCTCCGCGGTTACAGCCACCATAATCGGTGTGCGGCGCAGCTTGAGATTAATCAACGGAAAACTGCCTTTCGGGCCAATTCAGTTCCTCATGTATAAACCATACCATGAAATATTTACAAGTTTGATAAACATGAATTATTCACTAGGAGGGGAATTTTTCTTATCCTAAAATTTTGTATTCGACGTGCAAGTGGCATCTGAATGGAGGGAGGGCACAAAATTGTAACAAACTCCTTGTAAGGCAGCCATCACCGGTGTGGTTCGCATAGGTTTGGGCTGCGCTTCGAGGTTATAGTTTGAAGTAAACTGACGTTTTCTTCTCTAAAAGACAACAAATGTCGCATTCCCATGTCTCCCTCAATGAGTTACAAAAACCAGCACCTGTTTAAAAAAATATCTAAAGTTTTAGTTAAAACAGTGCATTATACCGACTAAACACCTGGAACTGTTCGGTGTGGGGATCTGCTCCTTATCCGCTTTAGTTAATTCTGCTCGGAGTCCATTCTCTTTCTCTGGTGTTGAAATAAAGTGTTGTCAGTATTTATAGAAGTCTATATTGCATAAGTCAGAATTATTTCTTGGAAAAATGACACCATTGTTTGGTCTGAAAATAAACCCATAATGTCCAGCTGGCCTTCAGACAACCATTTTGGAAGTTCACATTGAATGATGGTGTTGAACACAGGACTGTCAACCACTTCTGTACGATTTTGTTTTGAGAGAGAAGGGTCTTTGACTTTATTTATTTGTATGTTTGGGATACTGTCTGATGTAACTGTTTTTTTTTTTGATTGGAAGTTGAAGTTATTTTATTTTACGGAGTTGGCACCGTGCATCGGGCTGCAACTTCCGCAACACATGGGTGTTGTCCGCTTTTGTTGGCAGATATATTGAATGGGCAGCAGAGAGGGGAAGGAAGGAGAGGTTGAGGAGGTGGTGTGATTTTAACTGCCAACGTTGCCATCTTTCTCTGGAATTACACAATTGTTACATCTGTCACCCTGGCGACCCTTACTGGTCTGGGCAGATGGACTGGATTCACACACAAGCCTCTTGGATCTTCCTCAGCTGATAAAAAGGGAAGTGTATTTTTCTGTTGAGGTGTTTTCTTTAGTATCTTGTCCCACTTGTTGCTTTTCTCTAGTTTTTTGTTTTGTCTGTGGCCAGCAGTATCAAACTGCTGAGTCAGTGTTTTGGAGTCTGGTGACATGTTCATTTGACATTTTGTGGACTTGTTCTGGAAGGTATGGGTTTAATGGAAGATGGATGTATGTGGGTTGTACTTGCTTCTAACCAATGGAACACACAGAGGAATGTTCCCAGTTTCATAAACTGCCTGTGCAGTCTAGTGCTGGACCTCAGTGGTCCAGAGTCCAACCTAGAAACCCCAAATGGGATTGGAGTCCATTGCAGGGAAGAAGTTCTCACACACTGTACAATATTTACGAACCAATTCAACTGAAATGCTTGCCTTTGGACTATGGGAGCAAACCAGAACTACTGCAGGAAATGCATACACACGGAGAACGTGCCAATTTCCCACAGACTTGACCCTGACTTGTCTTCAAACACACATCTGTGCTGGCCATAAAAAAAAAAAAAAAAAAAAAGAACAATGATCATTACTTAACTGTGTTTCTGTCTTCATGCTGGACCATAAACTCATAAAGATTTTCCAGAATCCACTGGGAATTTGCCACTACCACTTTTTTTTCCTGGGAGTTCACATTTCTCTGTGTGTGTGTGTGTGTGTGTGTGTGTGTGTGTGTGTGTGTGTGTGTGCGCGTGTGTTTGTGCGTGTGTGCACACGTATGTTGGGCCCCTGGTATTTAAGTATGATGATGCATTTAGTAGCAGCATCATAAGAAAAATGCCATTTTTCTCAGTCGAAGGACACTACTTTGCTGGAGATGCCTCTCGTTCCCACTTCAAAGAAAGAACCTTGTCGTTTAGTGAGGAAGAAGTGACACTGGCGTAAAACACATCTTGTACACAAGTGTTTGTCTGTACTGAAATTGTTTGGTAGCTCTTTTGGTAATCTTGTCCACTCTGGGCAGGAGAGCGGTGAATGACTTGGACTTCGTCCAAGCGCTGTTGTCATTCCGATCAATGTGCTGTCAGCCCTTCGTGCCAGTTGAGCATCTTCTCTGACTTCATGAAGGGCAACGGGAGGGGAATGAAAGGGAGAGATTAGAGAGGAAAGCAACCGGGTATGCAGGTTGTGCACTGATGGACAAAAAAAGGGGCGATGGTGACATTAGGGATGGTGGGAGGCACGGAAAATGAGTGTCAAATGAAAGACACTGGGAAGAGATGGAGGGAGGGGGGTAAGAGGGATTTAGATAAAGAGAGCAAAGCTCTGTGCTGCTGCAGCTCTCCCAGTCAGAGGATTAGCCTCAACGTGGGCCTGCCAGCTGTGCGCAGCCTTGCAGAGGGATCGGGGAATGGTTTCATTGTGCATGACTGTGTGGTGCATCTCTTTCCAGCCTTTCACTCACACCTGTCCTGGGTACCTGCTGTGCCAGCTGTGTTCAGCATCATTAATACACACGTGCACCTTAATGAAGCTGTTGAAGATGAATGGAGCTTATGGGTTTTTTCTCATTAGGCCAGAAGAAACCACCTGAGTTTAGCCAGAATGGAAGACATAGCTTTCACTTTTATGGATAAACAGAAAGGAGCGGCGTGGTCATGGTGACTCGGTTGCCAGTAAGAACACAAAGGCCTGGCCCTGATGGCGTGGTTGCTTGGGGTCAAAGGGAAAGGTGATTGAAAGGTGTTCTGAAAAGGCAGCTGGCTTAGTGGTAAGTGGACTTCTGAAGGCCCCGTATTCGGGTTACACCTCCTGCTGTTGCACCCGTCATCACGGTACTTGGCCTAAAATTGCTCTTGTTAAAATTTCCTAGTTGTATAAATGAAGAAAATGTAGTGCAGCTGGGATAAAGGCAATGACACATTTGCAGCATGCAGTCTTCTGAGAAGGCACTCAAAAGGTGTTTAGAGAATGACTGGATGGACCTAGGCCTGAAACCCACTTTCTGCTGGAGCTCTTGGTCTTATCTTGAAATGGCCGTAAATTGCTGTGAAGAAAACATTAGCTAAATTGCAAGATTTGTGTCTCAGGTTTCCAGCAGGAAGTAGCTGCAGTCACAGCATCGGAGCCACACCTCTGGCAGGAAACATGGCCCTAACTTGCATTTATGGCTAAGCACGTTGCGATTAGGTAGTTTCACGATTGAAAATGTCACTGTTTTCAAACCGAGAATTGAATGAGAAGCCAGGGTAAAAATTCAACTTTAGAAGCCTTATATTGCTTTGAGAAATTGCTGTTGTGAGTGAGCTGTATGTGCAGTGTGCCTGGCTCAGCTCTTCTTGGCTGGCAAGCCCAACAACACTTCAGTAAGCCTATAGAGTGTACAACATCTCAGCTTCACATTCAGTATAAAGTGCCTTAAATTGTCAGTGTGGGAGCACTTTGGATATCTTAAAAAAAAAAAAAAAAATCAGTGGGTAGGAGAAGATGACTGATATCTAGTTTGTAAAACATTTCCTTGATCCCCATCCATCCCTCTGTACATACATCGAGGTAAAAAGATTAACTAGCTGACATTCTTTAGCCCAATTTAAGGCTCACGCTGGCTCCAGCAGTATCAAGGAGAGCAGCTTTAATGTTATTTTCATTTTTATTCATATCAAACACAAAGTGCTAACTTTGTCCATCCACAATGTGGCCCTGGTGAGTAAATACAGTAAAGAGAGGAACATCCTGAGATTCTGACATGAATATGTACATTTACCTGTTACAAATCATTTGCAGTACAAAAAAAAAAAAATCACGGGACACTTGGTGACAGCATTAGGTTCAGTTGCTACACTGGAAATATTTAAATATGGCAAACCCTTTACCTTGCTTGCGAATTCCCTTGTAGCCTAAAACTTCCTCTGACCCAGCTGCAAATGCATGTCAGCCAGCTGTTGACTATTTTATTCTGAGAAGGTGCATAGTTTATTTTTATTAGATAGGTAGATACTGTATCTTGGTTTTTTAAGGCAGGCTCTTGTTTTATTTGTTGGACCAAAAGAATGTTGTGAAAAAAATATTTAATTATGTCATGGTACATATAATTTTATCTCCATTGGATCTCAATGGATTACCTGGGAGGGGGGAATGCTGTGAAACCATGGTATTTCCTGAGACAGTAATTGTAAAACTCACACTTTGTGACAGCTCTGTCTACACCTGTGGCACACAGCCGAAAACCACACGCTGAGCCAGCATTAAAAAGTCGGTGTCCCTTCAAGATGGTGTCAACTGTGACTGCAGGTGTCCTTTTCTGAGCTTTCGGCGCCGCCTACTCCATGTCTGTCAGCCTGTTTAAGGTGTTTCATGTTTCTCTGCTTCTCCATGGTTCAGACACGCAGATGGTTTGACAGTTCCTCTGAGAGCAAATGGATTGGGTGAATGTGCATAACATCCTCAGCATAAGTAGAGGGTCCAAAAAATGGAGATGCGTTCTGTGAAAGCCATCATGCAGGACACTTTGAGTGGATCATTTAGACAGAGAAAGTGGTGCTAATTTTGTGTGATTATTATTTACTCATTTATTGAATTATTTTATTAAAGGTGAGTTGCAATGTTTACCATTTATCTGTTTATTTAGCAGGGCAATTTTTAGTGTATGGCTTACCTTGGTCGAGGGTACTACAATAGGAGTAGGGGGTTGAAATCGGCCATCTGCTGGTGATGACGATTACTATTTTAATTTTTAATGATTATCATTTAGTTTTTTAGTAATTTTACCCTCTGAGCCAGATATTTCACCGAAACAACAAAGAAAAAATACATAAAAATAGACATTTTTCATTAACAGGTGTGAGATGTATACATATTGCAATATACAACTATAGTATTTACAACAGTATATTTAAAATGTACTATACAATAAGTGCATATAATAAAGATTATCTACATAGTAGAGATCTGCAGTTTTCACATTTTGGAGGTTATTCTGAAGGCCCAAGCTGATGTGAGCTCTACTGTCATATGAATGTAGCTGCTGCTCCATTACAGACAGTTACAACTGTAATTGCTGAACTCGAGTTGGTTCTTGTATATTCTGCTTAGTTCCTCCTTATTTTTTTCCCACCAGATTAGTTCGGTCATCGCGAGTTTTTAAATGACGACTGTGAAATTTAATCCATTAATAATTCAAGCTCTAGCAGACAGGCTTATCAGCTGCCTGAATGACTGCAGGGTGGATTGGGACATGAGTTACAGCTGTGCAAGTGTGTTTGCTCCCACCCTTGATGCCATTTACCTCGGCTGTGGTGACTCAGGCAAGCGGCCTTGAGAGCGGTGGGAATTTTAGGGGGGGTGATGGAAAGCGGCGTCAGCACTACGTAACTGGCCACACTGACGTGTGTGTGTGTGTGTGTGTGTGTGTGTGTGTGTGAGAGAGAGATGACATGTGACATAAAATGCTCATGGCTGCCAGCTGATTCATGTTTTCTCCCAGTGAGGTGTCCTTAGACTGGTTTTTTGGGGTGTTCAGCCCCCTGCCCTCTGGGTGACCAGCGTTTTCAAACCAAGCAGCAGGAGCGTGGGTTCCTTGGCTCTCTGCAGTAGAGGGAAACTAACTGGCTAAATTAACCCCATTAACAATCCACCATCTGTGTAATGGGCTTCCACAAATAGTGCAGCTGTTGGACCAGAGATGTAGAGAACATACTTTTCTTACTGATAATCCTGCGCATGTTCCTAGTGCTTAGTTAGCTGTCAAGTGTGGAGAAAGATGGTACCGATTTTTAAAAACTGCTCCTGTGTCACCATCCATGATGAAATATGCTGGGTGCTTAGTTCACAAACACACAACTGGCACTTGAAGTCTTTTCCTAATTCCCTTTATTTGTAGACATAAATACTTAAGCAACAATTTTACTACAGTGCTGCAGTCAGTGAACGGAATTCAATACAAACATCCCTCGCTTTGTTAGATTCTGTAAAAAAAAAAAAAAAACTCAATTGTATCCATGTATTATCTTTAACCACTTGTCGTGATCTGGGAGATGGTGGTCCAGAGCCTAACGTGGCATCCTTGGTCGTAAGGTTAAGAGGAGCAGACACCCTGGATGGGACACATAGTCAGTTGCAGGGTAGCTACATACATGCACATGCTATGGGGAAATTCATGTCTTTGGACTGTGGGAGGAAACCCATGCAGATATGAAGAGAACATGCAAACTCCACACAACAGGAGCTGGGCTCACACCTTTACTTGAAGAGCTACCCTGTATGGCCAAAAAGATGTGGACACCTGAGCATCACCCCCACATATGCTTGTTGAACATCCCATGGGCATTAAAATGGAGTCGTCCCCCCCCCCCCCCCTTTGCTACTATAACAGCCTTCAGTGCTTCATTTTTCCTTTAGCCATTTTCTAATTCCCCTCCACTCCATTTTGGACCTGAGCAGTGCATCATACACCTTCTCCTTTCCTTCATGTATTAATATTTTGGAGTGGTTTGTGGTCTTGTGGCAAGACACCAAGGTGCTTAATTTTCTAAATTTGCTGAGATGGTGTAGCTGAATCTCATCACGGTGCCACAGTCTGTTTTTTCTAAATGGGTTGTAGGGGCAGTTTTTCTTTGTGTTGTTCAGGGACAAACAAGGTAGAAGGGTGATGAGGTGGCCCAGGTCCACCTGAAGGTAAAATTTTTTTAAAGGATAAAACAAAAGTTGTAAACAACTTTATCATTAATTTTCATGACTCCGCACTCCTTAGGTTATGGTTTATTCTGACATAACATCTGGCACTCGTGTACTTTGCCCCCATGATGCTCTCTTCACACATCAGTGTCAGTACGTGGAAGCAGCTGTTTCTTGGCTGCTGCAACTGCTTTTGAAACACTGAGAACCACAGTTGTTCACAGGGCCATGAAAACAGGATCGTTGCGCAGTGTTTGGCCAAGGGGGATTGGGGGGGGGTGGTCCCGGGCAACTGCTGTAGGGAGGCGGATAGCTGGGGGAGCCCTGCTGCCACTGTAATTTGGCTCCTTTGCACTGAGATCATGACTGCTATGTTAAAACATTTGGTGTTGCCTTGAAAGACCCTTTATGTGCTTATTGTGTGGTGTTTTAACTTGGTGATTGAGGAACATCTTCTGAAAACATCTGTGGATTAGTGATGCGTAGAAGATGCACAAACAGGCTGTGCGGTCTCAAAATGGGCAGGCAGCCACAATGGAAAAAAATTCCCTCTTTGAATCAACCTGCTTCTTTTGAATCATCGTTACGTTTTTGGATTTGGAGAGGATTTGCAACGCGACTCAACCGAGACCGAAACATGCATGCCTGCTTCACAGATCGGGAATACCGACATTCATCAAACTCCATGGCTCTTCCCAGACAATTCATCATGGGAGCACGCTCATATTCTAATGCTCTTAATAATTTAGCCGCTGAGGGCTGAGTCCTGTTCGATAATTGATCGACTTCATTGTATCATGAAGACGACGCTGTGGTGCCTCAGTGCCGAACCTTCAAGGCTTCCTTTGAGTTGTCCCAGAAAAGCAGCGATGCCAGTCAGATGAATAATGTGGAAGGTACAGATTTGGCTTTTGTCAAGTTAACCGAACCCTGTGTATGGAGTTCTGGTAGTGCAAACAACGAGGACAGAAAAACAAGACAGTGCCGGTCTTGGAACGCAGGTGGAAATGTAAAATAGACCCCCCCCCCCATTCATCACCAGTATGACTTACTTTGATCTCGCTTTTGTGGCAAAAAAAAAAAAAACCTAAGGATTTGCCTCTAATCCCTTTGAGTGCAAGATTAGGCATTCATAAAGCGCATACAGTAGAAGAGCCCAGCAAGCTTCCTACAGATGCCATGCAAGGTTGATTCCAGAATGACAGATGTTGTGTCCTGGTCCTTACTCTTGTGCTGTTGAAGTTAAGGATGGGATTTGTTTATTTCTGGTATTGTTAATGTTCTGGCCTTGGGCCTTCGGTAGGAAGCAATTAATTTGGCTGTAGGAGCAGCAGAACAAAGACGGATTGTCTGCTCGTGTTGCACATGACCTACGCTCTGCGGAATCCTGTCACAGTAATGCCGAGTCCTCAAAACATCACCGTCATTGCTCCTGGTCCAGCTACCAAATCCTGCATTTTACTTGAAATCCTGGTTGCTGGGGAAACGGGATGCTCACATTAACAAAGTAAAGTGATGCTCCAAATCCTTATCCCAAGGAGGTGTTTGACAGTATTTTTTCCCCTATGGCTCAGTAGATGGAGGACCACCCTGACATCACATACATCAGTTGGCTGTGTTCTTTTTCCCTGGATGTTATGGGTGGTGTCCAGTAGGGCTGGAACTAAACAGATAATTTAACAATCCAGCAGGACTTCTATTTAAAAAAACAAACAAAAAAAAAAACAAACAAAAAAAAAAAAAAACAAAAAAAAAAGCAGAATTGCTTCATGTCAATATCAGCTTGGACTTTACTACACTGGAACCTGACTGGAGTCTCAAGGACACTGGCGGTGGATCCAAATGCTCAGCAAGAATGCCTAGCAGAACACCATTTGTGGTCATCTGGTTCTTTGAGATCTGCTTAGAACTATGGACTGCATCCCAAATCTAGGAGTCTAGCTGGCCCGAGAAAGTTTGGTTCCTTACAACCAGCAGGCACTTCTCTCGAGAGCAATGTAAAATGATTATTAAGTAGTCTTTAACTGACAGGTTCATACAAGGTTGTCTACAAAACTGTTTGCACTATATTAGTTACAGGCATTAACACGCAAGCAATTTTGGGCTCACCAATTTACATTTGTGTAATAGGAAGAAATGCACTCAAACGCAGGAAGAAACATGCAAACTTGAATAAACCTGATTCAAACCCGCACTGCTGCTGTGAGTCACCGCGCTACCCAGTGCACCACCGTGGTGTTTGTGCATTTTTCATTAAAATATAGCAGGATATTCACTAAAGCAATTTAGGTTCCAGACTTCTTGCAACCAAAGTGTCCCCCCCTGACTGATTTGAACTCGCAACTGGCTGGGTACAAACCCAGAACATTGACTACTGTGACACCTGCTGCCTGTCAGTTCTAAAGGTGATAACAGCTGTTTTTGGATCAGTCCTTGGAGCTAATGACCATCTGTGTATGTCTGATAGCGCTGCTGCTTTGGATTTTCAGCAAGTGGCTTTCTGAGCAGCCTGGCTCTGATCTGTCCACGTGCTGCGGCTTGCGTCGGTCAGCATATGCCGCCCAGCCGAATAATAGAACCCAAATCAAGGGTTCCGACGATGGCGGCTGCCACAAGGAAGCTTATTCACAGTCATTTACAGTCATAAGGGGCAGTGTATGGCTGTGATCGAGGGCTACATCCTCTTCTCTGAGAGGTCCCAGGTTAAAATCCCACCTCCTGCTCCCTAATTTATTTACATTTAGTAAAAAATATCTATCTTTGTAAGTGAAGTTTGTGTTCAAGCAATACTGAGGAATATACAACCAAGGTTTACAAGAAAGAGATCAGCATCTCTTCTTGTTTTTAATCTTTTGCACCTTTGCAGAGATATGGAGGAAAGAAGTGTCTTGTCATTGAACCGCTGTTAAATATGTGCGTCACTCAAATTGAAGCGTCTACTGTAGGTTCAAAACTTACAGTTCTCTGAGCAGAGTTTCTATAAGCCCTGCCCGAGTGATAAATGCTCATTTCTGACTAGCGAGAGGCTCCAAAGCATGCTTTCAGGAGAGGAGATGGAGGCCCTTGTTTCCACAAACAGCCTGAATGCTTGGGTAATGAGACAGACAGCCTTTCCCAAGGGAAATAAGGGGGTCTGGCTGTGGCCAAAGCAGTCTGTTGTTTATGGTGGGCTCATATAGGGAGCCGGCCCGTTGGCAGCAGATTCATTCCAGAGCAACTGTTGGCCGTAGGGATTTAAACAAGGAAGCGAAACCGAAGCATATCGCAAACCCACAGGTGGTCACTTTCCATTAGTTTGACCCCCTTTGCCTTTACTGCCAACTTGAGATGTTGGGAACGCTCAGGGTAATCGATTTCCTAGAAGGATTGAACGCAGGTGGAAATGTAAAATAGATCCCCCCCCATTCATCACCAGCATGGCTTACAGTATACCCATTCAATATTTATTCCTCACAAAAAATAAAATTATTCATGTGCCCCCTCATTTTGAAGCATGTTATTTAGATGTGGTCTTCTCATCAGTATCGTGCTTCATCAGAACAGAAATGGTTTTGTTTATTGAATACGTCATTATTGGTAATTTTTTTTTATTTTTTATTTTTTATTTTTTTTAAGTTGAATAGTCACAATTTTGAATTGTTTTGCACAGTTGGGCATTTGGGACAGTTTCATGGCTGAAGGCTGCCTTTTTTGCGAAAAGTGAGAGATGCCTGAATGGAGTGCTTTGTGCAGTGAAGGGTACTCTTGAGAGTGTTTCAACATTTACTACATTCATTTATGTAGCTGATGCTTTTCTCTTTGGTAAGTTACTTATTTTATGCAATTTACAATTATATATCCATGTGTACAGCTGTATGATTTTTACAATTTAGGGGTAAGTACAATGTTCAGGTGTGTTTCTGTAGGAAGTGGGATTTGAACCTGAGGCTGTTGAGTCCAAAGAATGCAGTTGTAAATACTAGGTTATTCACGGTTTTAAAAAAGGAGCCATGGTATCCTCTGCCCCTTCTGAATGTCTGGATATCAGACAATTTGCCACTGGACAGATGCCCCAGTATATCTTTAAATAATAACGGAAAGTTCACTTTGGAGAGAAATTTTAAACATTTTTTTTTCCCGAGGACATCACAGTTTGAGAACTGTTTATGAGGAATTCTTTTTTAATCTGTTTTCTTTGCCCTTTAAAGGGCTTGTGGAGAAGAATGGAAGCATTTGTGGTTGTGATTTCTGCACAGTGTCTGCGTATATGTGTGCGTGCACAAGAGGAGCGGTGTTTGCAGCCTGGGAAGTTATAACAGCAGCTTTGTTCTGCACCTCACTCAGGCTTCTGTGCATTGTAGGAGCTGCATGTAAAAAGAGCTGTTTGTCTGTCATGACCTTCAGAGATGGACCAGGGAGCAAGTGTGTGTCTGAGTGCGTGTGTGATTGTGCGATTGCTTATCTTCTCATGACTAAATCCTACAGTTGTCGTGGTCGCGTGGATCTTGGATCGGTGACATGGTCACCCATTTGCCCACTTGTCAGTCTCTGCAAGCTTTGACAGCTTTTGACTTCAGCAGAAGGTCTAAAGGAAGGTGCTGCAGCTTATGTAGAAGATAAGCCATCATCTACATGCTGGACATGCAGGGCTGACAATCTGTAGAAGCGAGTTTGAAGATGGTGGCAGATAAGTCTGTTAATTTATCCGGTTTCTGCTGGGATTGAGATGTGGGCATGATGGGATCTGTATCATGGGACTGCAGAGGAGAAGGACAATCATTAAATGTGAACCCATGTTTCAGGCATCACCCTCTGTATCCACAAACTGTTGGAAAATGTAGGATTGAAGGAACCCAGGGGGATGGAGTAGATGGGGGCAGGGCTCTGTGCTGTTGGCAAAGTAAAACTGACTGGTAACCCCCCCGTGGCACACGGGTGCTGTGTGTTGTCCACCATGCATCGAGGTGGATCGTGTACTTCAGGGATGCGGCAAGATGCTGTGGGCCTGCACTCAGCGCTGTAGCCTGGGCACCAAGGGAACGTATTAGCAAACGTTGTCAGGGGAACCCATTAGCTGTGCTATCTAGGGAGCACATTAATGTTGTTGGCGTCACACCTGGCACTGAACTCAAGCGATGAGGGTCTCGGAGGGCTTTCTAGGAGCGTGTTTATTTTGCACTGGTGTGTGGGTGTGTGTCCAGGCGAGGCCCCATCCCCTACCTGGCCTCCTGGAAAAGCCACAGCTTGACACCTCCTCCACATGCCTGTGAGGTAGCTGCCAGCCATCCCGAGGGCGACACTGTCAAACTGCGGAGCACAGCCTCGGCTCTGTCAGCAGAAGACCCCCCCTCCACCTCATGTCCAGACTGCATTACTCAGAGGAGACAGGGCACAACAGTTGGGGAGTAGGAGGAGGGTAACAGGAAAGGGAGGGCAGGATGCAGGGCAGCAGGAAACTGGTCCTAGGGTGCACGGACAACAGGTGGGTTGAGAACGAGGCAGCGACAGTTGGTCGCGGAGCAACTTCGAGTGCGGGCGAGGAAGACTGGATGCAGTGTTTTATCTCATTTATTTCCTTTGGACATTCCTCTGCTCCAGATGATTTGCATGAAGCAGACCTGGAAATTTCCATAGATGTGGATAAGCATGACTGATGTCCTGCACACTTTGCCTTATGCTACAGAACGCGGACCTTTGGCCCTGTGCTAGACAGGTGGTTATTGATGATTTATGGATGGTTAATTACTGGATGATTTTCCTCCCTGAATAAATAATCCTGAACTTCTTTGCAGTGCCATGCGTCTGACCCTTGCGAGCTTGAACTTGCAGTCTAGGGATAGGAAAAAAAAGCACGCAACCTGAAGACAGCTCTTCGGGTAACCAGTTACTTGAATCCTACCCAGCGCGACTCTCTTGTGTTTGTCACTATTTTGCACTTTGTATGATCTCTCGCTTGCTTTCGTTTGCACTTTCAAAGGGAAATGAAACTATAAATAACACAAGTAATTTCAGAGTAAAGAGTTAGTTCCCCCCACCCCAGCGCCCTGTGTCTCAAATTTGAACATTTATTTGAGGACTTGTCATTGTCATCATTTAACACTTTAAAATAATCAGGTGTTCTGCCAATACCTTGGATCTTGAAGGCAAATTTAGGAAGACGTTTAGCTGAACAAACACGGGTGGTGATAACTAGGGTTGTCACATTGATATCCAATAATGTGATTAATAACTGCATTAAAACAGGAAGAAGCACAGTCATACAAAGACCTGGACTTGAGCTATAAATGTTAGGGGATCTTATGGTACCTTGGTGTTGTACCCTTGAGGAAGGTACCAGACCTGAACTGCTATAGTAAATTGTCCAGCTGTTCATGAAATTATGAGCAGATTTCTATTCATGGAGATGGTTTAAACCATTGAACCAGAGCACAACATCTTTCTATCTACTAACCACGGCGAGCGTAATACTGGATAAGTGTGCTGGAGACTAGAGTTGCATGTTTTCTTAAATAATTAAAACAGAAATTCTGATGTCATCTTATGGGTCAATATTTGGCTCCAGCCTTTAAATTTTTGTAAGACACAGGGTGGGCACAGAGGTTTTGCCCATTTGGTTCCCATTGTGCAGTATAGAGGAGTCGGGGTTATGGTCTGGTGTGGCTTTACCGCTGATCTGTAGTAAGTTCATGGTAATCTCAAGTAGCATGGCTGTTATTATCTTTAGGGAAGGCCATTTCATCAAGTTGGCAGGCAGTTGCGCAGTCAATCGGGCATCACAATGTCGTGTAACAGCCTGTCCGGCTAAAAAAGTTAAGGAGAACTTTGATGTGGAACAGTCACTTGTGGAAGAAAAATGTACTCAAGCTTATGTGCCTGCAGTTCTCTGGCTACGGACTGCATTCCTGAAGGCCACCTCGTGGTTTACCTGTAACGTGTGAAGCAAGCCGCAGGACATAAACGGGCATTGCGGGAGGCCGCAACCAAAAATGTATTACAAGCAATCAAATTTAAAACAAATATCTGGGGGGGATTACATTTCTTTATTGCCCTTCCAATGAGTCAACAGCAATAACTCCACAATTCCAAGTGCAAAATTGAAACTTTTATTCAATTTCAAAGCACTCTGCTTGTGTGCTGTGTGCTGCTCAGATTATTTAAAGGTTTTATCTTCTTGTTTTCCATCTGGCTGTAGGTGTATTCTGTCTTTGCTTTGACTTAATAAATGGAAGTTTTTGGAAGCTGTGCTTCAGAACAAACTGCTGGGCTTTGTGGAGACTGAGACAGATGTGCTTGTGGTAGGGAGTGAGCCGGCATGTCTATCACAAAATGCGTAATAAAGAGGCATAGAAGAGGTGCCACAAAAGATTACGATTACCTGGAATATCGGACGATAAAGCCGAGGCTCTATAAAGTCCCAAAATGCCATCAATAAATTACAGATGGGAAGCGCGCTGCCTCCTTTCAACTCTTTGAAAGGCCAGCCGGAAATGTCCCAGTAATTAGCTAATGCGGTGCACCATTACATTCAAAGCCCAAAGTCTTTTGTCACATGTAAAATAAAATATGATAATTCTTCAACTTTTTTTAAACATGCATAACTGTCGATTATGCAGTCCAAACACTCAAAGAAGTAATGAACTGCACATTATTATGGCAATGAGGTGCTTCTTAAAAGCCATCTGCCATGGCGTTGGGGAGATGAAAAGGCTGATGTGTTTTAAAAAAAAAAAAAAAAAAAAAAATGTTTTTTTGCTTTTGTAGCATCTGCTTAGGAAAAAGTAAATTGAGACAAGTGCACATCTTGGTCTGATGTGAATGTGTAAGTGTTTGTTGCTTTTGGCAGCACCTGGTTAGTTAGAGCTACAAAAAATACAACGGTTTTGATACGGGTTTGAAATGCTTTACAAGGGCTTGAAAATGCCCAATACCTGGAATGGAAGAAACGTTTCATAGTGAAACATGCATTGCTGTAATATAGGCTTTTAGCTTATTGCACCATACATAAATCCTGCTGTATTTCTTCTCCAAATATGAAATGTATAAATCTGAAAATATGAGGTTGCTAAACTGCATGTTCTGGAAAAGAGTAGCTGATAGACAGCAAAGTTCAGTTTAGGGCAGCAGGTAAGACTTGGGTAAAAGATAAAGGACTGGATTGGTGACAGTGACTTGGATGATGGATGCATGGTTGGTAAGAGGGCAAAGTCTTAGGTGGAGGATACAGGCTTGTGTGAAGGGCCCAGATTTTGGGGAAAAGCACTTGCTTAATCTGAAGGTCCAGGCTTAGAAGAAGGATTTTGGCTTGGGTTGAGAATAGACTTGGGTGAATGAAGTTTGGGTTAGCATGGGTCAATATCTCTTTATCAGTAAAGAGCGGAACCAAGGATTATTTGGCACAAGGATGCCTCAGAAATCTTACAAATTATTAATGCTGCGTCAGAGGAAAATGTTTCGTTTTTATTCTGTCTGTTGATCACAGTTTCCATAGTTGGCGGGTATCAGTTTCATGTTTTAAAACCTGTTGTTGCCTAAGTGTTTGCTTGTCTTTTCCTCTTCAGAGGTGCGTACTTTAGACACTAAGCTGCCAAGCTATGACAATTGTCGCAGAGTAATTCATTCATTGTGCAATGACATATATTAAGGAAAATAAAAATGGGCCTCCGTGTGTGTGTGTGTGTGTGTGTGTGTGTGTGTGTGTGTGTGTGTGTGTTTGAGAGAGAGAGAGAGAGATGGTTGGTTGCTGTCTGTCACTTATGCATTGAAAGGCTCAGATGTTTCTATCTGTTTCATCTCATTTCCAAGCTTTATGTATTTATCTCTCACAATAGTCTTTTTGTCTCTATGTAGTGGGTTCTAGCATTTGAGATCTTCATCCCTTTGGTCCTCTTCTTCATCCTCCTGGGTTTGAGGCAGAAGAAGCCTGCCATCCCCGTAAAGGAAGGTAGGACAATCTAACTGGGTTGGCATGCAACTAAATGGGCTTGGAAGAGCTTGGCCTTGTGTGATGCTGAAAGTTGAAGAGCACAGGATTGAGAGACATTATGATACAACAGATGTGCCATGGTTTGCACTGAGTGGTCATAAAAACCTTGTCAGAAACCCCTTGCCTCTCAAGGAAACCCTGTAGCAACATTAATGTTTTAAAAGCACAATCCTCCTGCACAATGAAGAGAAGTGAATTAAAAGAACATGAATGGAATATCAAAACAAGAGTGGGCAGGATCTCAGGTTAAAATGTACATGCTAACAGGGACAGGCCATTGAGAAGAACCACAGTCATTCCCTTAGTTTACAGCAGTCCCTCTGCTGCTGTATCTCTTTAAAAAAAAAAAAAAAAAAAAATATATATATATATATATATATATATATA